>JAVRKA010000817.1:0-48581 GCA_034508555.1 Venustoraphidia nigricollis | reverse complement strand
GGCATTTTAAAAATAGGTGCCGATAGGCATTTCAGACATAGGTGCCGATAGGCATTTCAGATATAGTTGCCGATTGGCATTTTAAAAATAGGTGCCAATAGGCATTTCAGATATAGAAGCCGATAGGTATTTTAAATATAGGTGTCGATAGGCATTTCAGATATGGTTGCCGATAGGCATTTCAAATATAGGTGCCGATAGGCATTTCAGATATAGAAGCCGATAGGCATTTCAAATATAGGTGCCGATAGGCATTCCAGATATGGTTGCCGATAGGCATTTCAAATATAGGTGCTGATAGGCATTTTAGATGTAGTTTCCGATAGGCATTTCAAAAATAAGTGCCGATAGGCATTTCAGATATAGGTGCCGATAGGCATTTTAGATATAGTTTCCGATTGGCATTTTAAAAATAGGTGCCGATAGGCATTTCAAATAAATTAGCCGATAGGCATTTCAAATATATGTGTCGATAAGCATTTCAGATATGGTTGCCGATAAGCATTTCAAATATAGGTGCTGATAGGCATTTCAGATGTAGTTTCCGATAGGCATTTAAAAATAGGTGCCGATAGGCATTTCAGATATAGGTGCCGAAAGGCATTTCAGATATAGTTGACAATTGGCATTTTAAAAATAGGTGCCGATAGACATTTCAGATATAGAAGCCGATAGGCATTTCAAATATAGGTGCCGATAGGCATTCCAGATATAGAAGCCGATAGGCATTTCAAATATAGGTGCCGATAGGCATTCCAGATATGGTTGCCGATAGGCATTTCAAATATAGGTGCGGATAGGCATTTTAGATGTAGTTTCCGATAGGCATTTCAAAAATTGATGGCGATAGGCATTTCAGATATAGGTGCCGATAAGCATTTCAGATATAGTTGCCGATTGGCATTTTAAAAACAGGTGCCGATAGGCATTTCAGATATACAAGCCGATAGGCATTTCAATTATAGGTGCCGATAGGCATTCCAGATATGGTTGCCGATAGGCATTTCAAATATAGGTGCTGATAGGCATTTCAGATGTAGTTTCCGATAGGCATTTCAAAAATAGGTGCCGATAGGCATTTCAGATATAGGTGCTGATAGGCATTTCAGATATAGTTGCCAATTGGCATTTTAAAAAGAGGTGCCGATAGGCAATTCAGATATAGAAGCCGATAGGCATTTCAAATATAGGTGCCGATAGGCATTCCAGATATGGTTGCCGATAGGCATTTCAAATATAGGTGCTGATAGGCATTTTAGATGTAGTTGCCGATTGGCATTTTAAAAACAGGTGCCGATAGGCATTTCAGATATAGAAGCCGATAGGTATTTCAAATATAGGTGTCGATAGGCATTTCAGATATGGTTGCCGATAGGCATTTCAAATATAGGAGCAGATAGGCCATTCAGATGTAGTTTCCGAAAGGCATTTCAAAAATAGGTTCCGATAGGCATTTCAGATATAAGTGCCGATAGGCATTTCAGATATAGTTGCCGATTGGCATTTTAAAAATAGGTGCCGATAGGCATTTCAGATATAGAAGCCGATAGGCATTTCAAATATAGGTGCCGATAGGCATTCCAGATATGGTTGCTGATAGGCATTTCAAATATAAGTGCTGATAGGCATTTCAGATGTAGTTTCTGATAGGCATTTCAAAAATAGGTACCGATAGGCATTTCAGATATAGGTGCCGATAGGCATTTCAGAAATAGTTGCCAATTGACATTTTAAAAATATGTGTCGATAGGGATTTCAGATATGGAAGCCGATAGGCATTTCAAATATAGGTGCCGATAGGCATTCCAGATATGGTTGCCGATAGGCATTTCAAATATAGGTGCTGATAGGCATTTCAGATGTAGTTTCCGATAGGCATTTCAAAAATTGGTGCTGATAGGCATTTCAGATATAGGTGCCGATAGGCATTTCAGATATAGTTGCCGATTGGCATTTTAGAAATAAGTGCCGATAGGCATTTCAGATATAGAAGCCGATAGGTATTTCAAATACAGGTGTCGATAGGCATTTCAGATATGGTTGCCGATAGGCATTTCAAATATAGGTGCTGATAGGCATTTCAGATGTAGTTTCCGATAGGCATTTCAGATATAGAAGCCGATAGGTATTTTAAATATAGGTGTCGATAGGCATTTCAGATATAGTTGCCGATTGGCATTTTTAAAATAGGTGTCGATAGGCATTTCAGATATAGAAGCCGATAGGCATTTCAAATATAGGTGCCGATAGGCATTCCAGATATGGTTGCCGATAGGCATTTCAAATATAGGTGCTGATAGGCATTTCAGATGTAGTTTTCGATAGGCATTTCAAAAATAGGTGCCGATAGGCATTTCAGATATAGGTGCCGATAGGCATTTCAGATATAGTTGCCAATTGGCATTTTAAAAATAGGTGCCGATAGGCATTTCAGATATAGAAGCCGATAGGCATTTCAAATATAGGTGTCGATAGGCATTTCAGATATAGTTGCCGATTGGCATTTTAAAAATAGGTGCCGATAAACATTTCAGATATAGGTGCCGATAGGCATTTCAGATATAGTTGCCGATTGGCATTTTAAAAATAGGTGCCGATAGGCATTTCAGATATAGGTGCCGATAGGCATTTCAGATATAGTTGCCGATTGGCATTTTAAAAATAGGTGCCAATAGGCATTTCAGATATAGAAGCCGATAGGTATTTTAAATATAGGTGTCGATAGGCATTTCAGATATGGTTGCCGATAGGCATTTCAAATATAGGTGCCGATAGGCATTTCAGATATAGAAGCCGATAGGCATTTCAAATATAGGTGCCGATAGGCATTCCAGATATGGTTGCCGATAGGCATTTCAAATATAGGTGCTGATAGGCATTTTAGATGTAGTTTCCGATAGGCATTTCAAAAATAAGTGCCGATAGGCATTTCAGATATAGGTGCCGATAGGCATTTTAGATATAGTTTCCGATTGGCATTTTAAAAATAGGTGCCGATAGGCATTTCAAATAAATTAGCCGATAGGTATTTCAAATATATGTGTCGATAGGCATTTCAGATATGGTTGCCGATAGGCATTTCAAATATAGGTGCTGATAGGCATTTCAGATGTAGTTTCCGATAGGCATTTCAAAAATAGGTGCCGATAGGCATTTCAGATATAGGTGCCGAAAGGCATTTCAGATATAGTTGACAATTGGCATTTTAAAAATAGGTGCCGATAGACATTTCAGATATAGAAGCCGATAGGCATTTCAAATATAGGTGCCGATAGGCATTCCAGATATAGAAGCCGATAGGCATTTCAAATATAGGTGCCGATAGGCATTCCAGATATGGTTGCCGATAGGCATTTCAAATATAGGTGCGGATAGGCATTTAAGATGTAGTTTCCGATAGGCATTTCAAAAATTGATGGCGATAGGCAATTTAGATATAGGTGCTGATAGGCATTTCAGATATAGTTGCCGATTGGCATTTTAAAAACAGGTGCCGATAGGCATTTCAGATATAGAAGCCGATAGGCATTTCAATTATAGGTGCCGATAGGCATTCCAGATATGGTTGCCCATAGGCATTTCAAATATAGGTGCTGATAGGCATTTCAGATGTAGTTTCCGATAGGCATTTCAAAAATAGGTGCCGATAGGCATTTCAGATATAGGTGCTGATAGGCATTTCAGATATAGTTGCCAATTGGCATTTTAAAAAGAGGTGCCGATAGGCAATTCAGATATAGAAGCCGATAGGCATTTCAAATATAGGTGCCGATAGGCATTCCAGATATGGTTGCCGATAGGCATTTCAAATATAGGTGCTGATAGGCATTTTAGATGTAGTTTCCGATAGGCATTTTAAAAATTAATGCCGATAGGCAATTCAGATATAGGTGCCGATAGGTATTTCAGATATAGTTGCCGATTGGCATTTTACAAACAGGTGCCGATAGGCATTTCAGATATAGAAGCCGATAGGTATTTCAAATATAGGTGTCGATAGGCATTTCAGATATGGTTGCCGATAGGCATTTTAAATATAGGAGCAGATAGGTATTTCAGATGTAGTTTCCGAAAGGCATTTCAAAAATAGGTGCCGATAGGCATTTCAGATTAAGTTGCCAATTGGCATTTTAAAAATAGGTGCCGATAGGCAATTCAGATATTGAAGCCGATAGGCATTTCAAATATAGGTGCCGATAGGCATTCCAAATATGGTTGCCGATAGGCATTTCAAATATAGGTGCTGATAGGCATTCCAGATGTAGTTTCCGATAGGCATTTCAGATATAGAAGCCGATAGGTATTTTAAATATAGGTGTCGATAGGCATTTCAGATATAGTTGCCGATTGGCATTTTTAAAATAGGTGTCGATAGGCATTTCAGATATAGAAGCCGATAGGCATTTCAAATATAGGTGCCGATAGGCATTTCAGATATAGTTGCCGATTGGCATTTTAAAAATAGGTGCCGATAGGCATTTCAGATATAGGTGCCGATAGGCATTTCAGATATAGTTGCCGATTGGCATTTTAAAAATAGGTGCCGATAGGCATTTCAGATATAGGTGCCGATAGGCATTTCAGATATAGTTGCCGATTGGCATTTTAAAAATAGGTGCCAATAGGCATTTCAGATATAGAAGCCGATAGGCATTTCAAATATAGGTGTCGATAGGCATTTCAGATATAGGTGCCGATAGGCATTTCAGATATAGTTGCCAATTGGCATTTTAAAAATAAGTGCCGATAGGCATTTCAGATATAGAAGCCGATAGGCATTTCAAAGATAGGTGTCGATAGGCATTTCAGATATAGTTGCCGATTGGCATTTTAAAAATAGGTGCCGATAGGCATTTTAGATGTAGTTTCCGATAGGCATTTCAAAAATAAGTGCCGATAGGCATTTCAGATACAGGTGCCGATAGGCATTTTAGATATAGTTTCCGATTGGCATTTTAGAAATAGGTGCCGATAGGCATTTCAGATAAAGAAGCCGATAGGCATTTCAAATATAGGTGCCGATAGGCATTCCAGATATGGTTGCCGATAGGGATTTCAAATATAGGTGCTGATAGGCATTTCAGATGTTGTTTCCGATAGGCATTTCAGATGTAGTTTCCGATAGGCATTACAAAAATAGGTGCCGATAGGCATTTCAGATATCGGTGCCGATAGGCATTACAGATATAGTTGCCGATTAGCATTTTAAAAATAGGTGCCGATAGGCATTTCAGATATAGAAGCCGATAGGCATTTCAAATATAGGTGCCGATAGGCATTCCAGATATAGTTGCCGATAGGCATTTTAAATATAGGTGCTGATAGGCATTTCAGATGTAGTTTCCGATAGGCATTTCAAAAATAGGTGCCGATAGGCAATTTAGATATAGGCGCCGATAGGCATTTCAGATATAGTCGCCGATTGGGATTTTAAAATAGGTGCCGATAGGCATTTCAGATATAGAAGCCGATAGGCATTTCAAATATAGGTGCCGATAGGCATTTCAGATATAGGTGCCGATAGGCATTACAGATATAGTTGCCGAATAGCATTTTAAAATAGGTGCCGATAGGCATTTCAGATATAGAAGCCGATAGGCATTTCAAATATAGGTGCCGATAGGCATTCCAGATATGGTTGCTGATAGGCATTTCAAATATAGGTGCTGATAGGCATTTTAGATGTAGTTTCCGATAGGCATTTCAGATATAGGTGCCGATAGGCATTTTAGATATAGTTTCCGATTGGCATTTTAAAAATAGGTGCCGATAGGCATTTCAGATATAGGTGCCGATAGGCATTTTAGATATAGTTTCCGATTGGCATTTTAAAAATAGGTGCCGATAGGCATTTCAGATATAGGTGCCGATAGGCATTTCAGATATAGTTGACAATTGGCATTTTAAAAATAGGTGCCGATAGGCATTTCAGATATAAAGGCCGATAGGCATTTCAAATATAGGTGCCGATAGGCATTCCAGATATGGTTGCTGATAGGCATTTCAAATATAGGTGCTGATAGGCATTTTAGATGTAGTTTCCGATAGGCATTTCAAAAATTGATGGCGATAGGCATTTCAGATATAGGTGCCGATAAGCATTTCAGATATAGTTGCCGATTGGCATTTTAAAAAGAGGTGCCGATAGGCAATTCAGATATAGAAGCCGATAGGCATTTCAAATATAGGTGCCGATAGGCATTCCAGATATTGTTGCCGATAGGCATTTCAAATATAGGTGCTGATAGGCATTTTAGATGTAGTTTCCGATAGGCATTTTAAAAATTGATGCCGATAGGCATTTCAGATATAGGTGCCGATAGGTATTTCAGATATAGTTGCCGATTGGCATTTTACAAACAGGTGCCGATAGGCATTTCAGATATAGAAGCCGATAGGTATTTCAAATATAGGTGTCGATAGGCATTTCAGATATGGTTGCCGATAGGCATTTTATATATAGGAGCAGATAGGTATTTCAGATGTAGTTTCCGAAAGGCATTTCAAAAATAGGTGCCGATAGGCATTTCAGATATAGTTGCCAATTGGCATTTTAAAAATAGGTGCCGATAGGCAATTCAGATATTGAAGCCGATAGGCATTTCAAATATAGGTGCCGATAGGCATTCCAGATATGGTTGCCGATAGGCATTTCAAATATAGGTGCTGATAGGCATTCCAGATGTAGTTTCCGATAGGCATTTCAGATATAGAAGCCGATAGGTATTTTAAATATAGGTGTCGATAGGCATTTCGGATATAGTTGCCGATTGGCATTTTTAAAATAGGTGTCGATAGGCATTTCAGATATAGAAGCCGATAGGCATTTCAAATATAGGTGCCGATAGGCATTTCAGATATAGTTGCCGATTGGCATTTTAAAAATAGGTGCCGATAGGCATTTCAGATATAGGTGCCGATAGGCATTTCAGATATAGTTGCCGATTGGCATTTTAAAAATAGGTGCCGATAGGCATTTCAGATATAGGTGCCGATAGGCATTTCAGATATAGTTGCCGATTGGCATTTTAAAAATAGGTGCCAATAGGCATTTCAGATATAGAAGCCGATAGGCATTTCAAATATAGGTGTCGATAGGCATTTCAGATATAGGTGCCGATAGGCATTTCAGATATAGTTGCCAATTGGCATTTTAAAAATAGGTGCCGATAGGCATTTCAGATATAGAAGCCGAAAGGCATTTCAAATATAGGTGTCGATAGGCATTTCAGATATAGTTGCCGATTGGCATTTTAAAAATAGGTGCCGATAGGCATTTCAGATATAGGTGCCGATAGGCATTTCAGATATAGTTGCCGATTGGCATTTTAAAAATAGGTGCCGATAGGCATTTCAGATATAGGTGCCGATAGGCATTTCAGATATAGTTGCCGATTGGCATTTTAAAAATAGGTGCCAATAGGCATTTCAGATATAGAAGCCGATAGGTATTTTAAATATAGGTGTCGATAGGCATTTCAGATATGGTTGCCGATAGGCATTTCAAATATAGGTGCCGATAGGCATTTCAGATATAGAAGCCGATAGGCATTTCAAATATAGGTGCCGATAGGCATTCCAGATATGGTTGCCGATAGGCATTTCAAATATAGGTGCTGATAGGCATTTTAGATGTAGTTTCCGATAGGCATTTAAAAAATAAGTGCCGATAGGCATTTCAGATACAGGTGCCGATAGGTATTTTAGATATAGTTTCCGATTGGCATTTTAAAAATAGGTGCCGATAGGCATTTCAGATAAAGAAGCCGATAGGCATTTCAAATATAGGTGCCGATAGGCATTCCAGATATGGTTGCCGATAGGGATTTCAAATATAGGTGCTGATAGGCATTTCAGATGTTGTTTCCGATAGGCATTTCAGATGTAGTTTCCGATAGGCATTACAAAAATAGGTGCCGATAGGCATTTCAGATATAGGTGCCGATAGGCATTACAGATATAGTTGCCGATTAGCATTTTAAAAATAGGTGCCGATAGGCATTTCAGATATAGAAGCCGATAGGCATTTCAAATATAGGTGCCGATAGGCATTCCAGATATAGTTGCCGATAGGCATTTTAAATATAGGTGCTGATAGGCATTTCAGATGTAGTTTCCGATAGGCATTTCAAAAATAGGTGCCGATAGGCATTTCAGATATAGGCGCCGATAGGCATTTCAGATATAGTCGCCGATTGGGATTTTAAAAATAGGTGCCGATAGGCATTTCAGATATAGAAGCCGATAGGCATTTCAAATATAGGTGCCGATAGGCATTTCAGATATAGGTGCCGATAGGCATTACAGATATAGTTGCCGAATAGCATTTTAAAAATAGGTGCCGATAGGCATTTCAGATATAGAAGCCGATAGGCATTTCAAATATAGGTGCCGATAGGCATTCCAGATATGGTTGCTGATAGGCATTTCAAATATAGGTGCTGATAGGCATTTTAGATGTAGTTTCCGATAGGCATTTCAAAAATAAGTGCCGATAGGCATTTCAGATATAGGTGCCGATAGGCATTTTAGATATAGTTTCCGATTGGCATTTTAAAAATAGGTGCCGATAGGCATTTCAGATATAGGTGCCGATAGGCATTTTAGATATAGTTTCCGATTGGCATTTTAAAAATAGGTGCCGATAGGCATTTCAGATATAGGTGCCGATAGGCATTTCAGATATAGTTGACGATTGGCATTTTAAAAATAGGTGCCGATAGGCATTTCAGATATAAAGGCCGATAGGCATTTCAAATATAGGTGCCGATAGGCATTCCAGATATGGTTGCTGATAGGCATTTCAAATATAGGTGCTGATAGGCATTTTAGATGTAGTTTCCGATAGGCATTTCAAAAATAAGTGCCGATAGGCATTTCAGATATAGGTGCCGATAGGCATTTTAGATATAGTTTCCGATTAGCATTTTAAAAATAGGTGCCGATAGGAATTTCAGATATAGGTGCCGATAGGCATTTCAGATATAGTTGACGATTGGCATTTTAAAAATAGGTGCCGATAGGCATTTCAGATATAAAGGCCGATAGGCATTTCAAATATAGGTGCCGATAGGCATTCCAGATATGGTTGCCGATAGGCATTTCAAATATAGGTGCTGATAGGCATTTCAGATGTAGTTTCCGATAGGCATTTCAAAAATTGGTGCCGATAGGCATTTCAGATATAGTTGCCGATTGGCATTTTAAAAATAGGTGCCGATAGGCATTTCAGATATAGAAGCCGATAGGTATTTCAGATATAGTTGCCGATTGGCATTTTAAAAATAGGTGCCGATAGGCATTTCAGATATAGAAGCCGATAGGCATTTCAAATATAGGTGCCGATAGGCTTTTCAGATATGGTTGCCGATAGGCATTTCAAATATAGGTGCTGATAGGCATTTCAGATGTAGTTTCCGATAGGCATTTCAAAAATAGGTGCCGATAGGCATTTCAGATATAGGAGCCGATAGGCATTTCAGATATAGTTGCCGATTGGCATTTTAAAAATAGGTGCCGATAGGCATTTCAGATATAGAAGCCGATAGGCATTTCTAATATAGGTGCCGATAGGCATTCCAGATATGGTTGCCGATAGGCATTTCAAATATAGGTGCTGAAAGGCATTTCAGATGTAGTTTCCGATAGGCATTTCAAAAATAGGTGCCGATAGGCATTTCAGATATAGAAGCCGATAGGCATTTTAAATATAGGTGCCGATAGGCTTTCCAGATATGGTTGCCGATAGGCATTTCAAATATAGGTGCTGATAGGCATTTCAGATGTAGTTTCCGATAGGCATTTCAAAAATAGGTGCCGATAGGCATTTCAGATATAGGTGCCGATAGGCATTTCAGATATAGTTGCCGATTGGCATTTTAAAAATAGGTGCCGATAGGCATTTCAGATATAGAAGCCGATAGGCATTTCAAATATAGGTGCCGGTAAGCATTCCAGATATGGTTGCCGATAGGCACTTCAAATGTAGGTGCTGATAGGCATTTCAGATGTAGTTTCGGATAGGCATTTCAAAAATTGGTGCCAATAAGCATTTCAGATATAGGTGCCGATAGGCATTTCAGATATAGTTGCCGATTGGCATTTTAAAAATAGGTGCCGATAGGCATTTCAGATATAGAAGCCGATAGGTATTTTAAATATAGGTGTCGATAGGCATTTTAGATACGGTTGCCGATAGGCATTTCAAATATAGGTGCTGATAGGCATTTTAGATGTATTTTCCGATAGGCATTTCAAAAATAGGTGCCGATAGGCATTTCAGATATAGGTGCCGATAGGCATTTCAGATAAAGTTGCCGATTTGGCATTTTAAAAATAGGTGTCGATAGGCATTTTAGATATAGAAGCCGATAGGCATTTCAAATATAGGTGCCGATAGGCATTCCAGATATGGTTGCCGATAGGCATTTCAAATATCGGTGCTGATAGGCATTCCAGATGTAGTTTCCGATAGGCATTTCAAAAATTGGTGCCGATAGGCATTTCAGATATAGGTGCCGATAGGCATTTCAGATATAGTTACCGATTCGCATTTTAAAAATAGGTGCCGATAGGCATTTTAAAAATAGGTGCCGATAGGCATTTCAGATATAGAAGCCTATAGGTATTTCAAATATAGGTGTCGATAGGCATTTCAGATATGGTTGCCGATAGGCATTTCAAATATAAGTGCTGATAGGCATTTCAGATGTAGTTTCCGATAGGCATTTCAAAAATAGGTTCCGATAGGCATTTCAGATATAGGTGCCGATAGGCATTTCAGATATAGTTGCCGATTGGCATTTTAAAAATAGGTACCGATAGGCATTTCAGATATAGAAGCCGATAGGCATTTCAAATATAGGTGCCGATAGGCATTCCAGATATGGTTGCCGATAGGCATTTCAAATATAGGTGCCGATAGGCATTTCAGATATAGAAGCCGATAAGCATTTCAAAAATAGGTGCCGATAATCATTTCAGATAGAGGTGCCGATAGGCATTTCAGATATAGTTGCCAATTGGCATTTTAAAAATAGGTGCCGATAGGCATTTCAGATATAGAAGCCGATAGGCATTTCAAATATAGGTGCCGATAGGCATTCCAGATATGGTTGCCGATAGGCATTTCAAATATAGGTGCGGATAGGCATTTTAGATGTAGTTTCCGATAGGCATTTAAAAAATTGATGCCGATAGGCATTTCAGATATAGGTGCCGATAGGCATTTCAGATATAGTTGCCGATTGGCATTTTAAAAACAGGTGCCGATAGGCATTTCAGATATAGAAGCCGATAGGCATTTCAATTATAGGTGCCGATAGGCATTCCAGATATCGTTGCCGATAGGCATTTCAAATATAGGTGCTGATAGGCATTTCAGATGTTGTTTCCGATAGGCATTTCAGATGTAGTTTCCGATAGGCATTACAAAAATAGGTGCCGATAGGCATTTCAGATATAGGTGCCGATAGGCATTACAGATATAGTTGCCGATTAGCATTTTAAAAATAGGTGCCGATAGGCATTTCAGATATAGAAGCCGATAGGCATTTCAAATATAGGTGCCGATAGGCATTCCAGATATAGTTGCCGATAGGCATTTTAAATATAGGTGCTGATAGGCATTTCAGATGTAGTTTCCGATAGGCATTTCAAAAATAGGTGCCGATAGGTATTTCAGATATAGGCGCCGATAGGCATTTCAGATATAGTCGCCGATTGGGATTTTAAAAATAGGTGCCGATAGGCATTTCAGATATAGAAGCCGATAGGTATTTCAAATATAGGTGTCGATAGGCATTTCAGATATGGTTGCCGATAGGCATTTCAAATATTGGTGCTGATAGGCATTTCAGATGTAGTTTCCGATAGGCATTTCAAAAATAGGTGCCGATAGGCATTTCAGATATAGGTGCCGATAGGCATTACAGATATAGTTGCCGAATAGCATTTTAAAAATAGGTGCCGATAGGCATTTCAGATATATTAGCCGATAGGCATTTCAAATATAGGTGCCGATAGGCATTCCAGATATGGTTGCCGATAGGCATTTCAAATATAGGTGCTGATAGGCATTTTAGATGTAGTTTCCGATAGGCATTTCAAAAATAAGTGCCGATAGGCATTTCAGATATAGGTGCCGATAGGCATTTTAGATATAGTTTCCGATTGGCATTTTAAAAATAGGTGCCGATAGGCATTTCAGATATAGGTGCCGATAGGCATTTCAGATATAGTTGACGATTGGCATTTTAAAAATAGGTGCCGATAGGCATTTCAGATATAAAGGCCGATAGGCATTTCAAATATAGGTGCCGATAGGCATTCCAGATATGGTTGCCGATAGGCATTTCAAATATAGGTGCTGATAGGCATTTCAGATGTAGTTTCCGATAGGCATTTCAAAAATTGGTGCCGATAGGCATTTCAGATATAGTTGCCGATTGGCATTTTAAAAATAGGTGCCGATAGGCATTTCAGATATAGGTGCCGATAGGTATTTCAGATATAGTTGCCGATTGGCATTTTAAAAATAGGTGCCGATAGGCATTTCAGATATAGAAGCCGATAGGCATTTCAAATATAGGTGCCGATAGGCTTTTCAGATATTATTGCCGATAGGCATTTCAAATATAGGTGCTGATAGGCATTTCAGATGTAGTTTCCGATAGGCATTTCAAAAATAGGTGCCGATAGGCATTTCAGATATAGGAGCCGATAGGCATTTCAGATATAGTTGCCGATTGGCATTTTAAAAATAGGTGCCGATAGGCATTTCAGATATAGAAGCCGATAGGCATTTCTAATATAGGTGCCGATAGGCATTCCAGATATGGTTGCCGATAGGCATTTCAAATATAGGTGCTGAAAGGCATTTCAGATGTAGTTTCCGATAGGCATTTCAAAAATAGGTGCCGATAGGCATTTCAGATATAGGAGCCGATAGGCATTTCAGATATAGTTGCCGATTGGCATTTTAAAAATAGGTGCCGATAGGCATTTCAGATATAGAAGCCGATAGGCATTTTAAATATAGGTGCCGATAGGCTTTCCAGATATGGTTGCCGTTAGGCATTTCAACTATAGGTGCTGATAGGCATTTCAGATGTAGTTTCCGATAGGCATTTCAAAAATAGGTGCCGATAGGCATTTCAGATATAGGTGCCGTTAGGCATTTCAGATATAGTTGCCGATTGGCATTTTAAAAATAGGTGCCGATAGGCATTTCAGATATAGAAGCCGATAGGCATTTCAATTATAGGTGCCGATAGGCATTCCAGATATCGTTGCCGATAGGCATTTCAAATATAGGTGCGGATAGGCATTTTAGATGTAGTTTCCGATAGGCATTTCAAAAATTGATGCCGATAGGCATTTCAGATATAGGTGCCGATAGGCATTTCAGATATAGTTGCCGATTGGCATTTTAAAAACAGGTGCCGATAGGCATTTCAGATATAGAAGCCGATAGGCATTTCAATTATAGGGGCCGATAGGCATTCCAGATATGGTTGCCGATAGGCATTTCAAATATAGGTGCTGATAGGCATTCCAGATGTAGTTTCCGATAGGCATTTCAGATATAGAAGCCGATAGGTATTTTAAATATAGGTGTCGATAGGCATTTCAGATATAGTTGCCGATTGGCATTTTTAAAATAGGTGTCGATAGGCATTTCAGATATAGAAGCCGATAGGCATTTCAAATATAGGTGCCGATAGGCATTCCAGATATGGTTGCCGATAGGCATTTCAAATATAGGTGCTGATAGGCATTTCAGATGTAGTTTCCGATAGGCATTTCAAAAATAGCTTCCGATGGGCATTTCAGATATAGGTGCAGATAGGCACTTCAGATATAGTTGCCGATTGGCATTTTAAAAATAAGTGCCGATAGGCATTTTAGATATAGAAGCCGATAGGCATTTCAAATATAGGTGCCGATAGGCATTCCAGATATGGTTGCCGATAGGCATTTCAAATATAGGTGCTGATAGGCATTTCAGATGTAGTTTTCGATAGGCATTTCAAAAATAGGTGCCGATAGGCATTTCAGATATAGGTGCCGATAGTCATTTCAGATATAGTTGCCGATTGGCATTTTAAAAATAGGTGCCGATAGGCATTTCAGATATAGGTGCCGATAGGCATTTCAGATATAGTTGCCGATTGGCATTTTAAAAATAGGTGCCGATAGGCATTTCAGATATAAGTGCCGATAGGCATTTCAGATATAGTTGCCGATTGGCATTTTAAAAATAGGTGCCAATATGCATTTCAGATATAGAAGCCGATAGGCATTTCAAATATAGGTGTCGATAGGCATTTCAGATATAGTTGCCGATTGGCATTTTAAAAATAGGTGCCGATAGGCATTTCAGATATAGGTGCCGATAGGCATTTCAGATATAGTTGCCGATTGGCATTTTAAAAATAGGTGCCGATAGGCATTTCAGATATAGGTGCCGATAGGCATTTCAGATATAGTTGCCGATTGGCATTTTAAAAATAGGTGCTAATATGCATTTCAGATATAGAAGCCGATAGGTATTTTAAATATAGGTGTCGATAGGCATTTCAGATATGGTTGCCGATAGGCATTTAAATATAGGTGCTGATAGGCATTTCAGATGTAGTTTCCGATAGGCATTTCAAAAATAGGTGCCGATAGGCATTTCAGATATAGGTGCCGATAGGCATTTCAGATATAGTTGCCGATTGGCATTTTAAAAATAGGTGCCGATAGGCATTTCAGATATAGGTGCCGATAGGCATTTTATATATAGTTGCCGATTGGCATTTTAAAAATAGGTGCCGATAGGCATTTCAGATATAGGTGACGATAGGCATTTCATATATAGTTGCCGATTGGCATTTTAAAAATAGGTGCCAATAGGCATTTCAGATATAGAAGCCGATAGGTATTTTAAATATAGGTGTCGATAGGCATTTCAGATATGGTTGCCGATAGGCATTTCAAATATAGGTGCTGAGAGGCATTTTAGATGTAGTTTCCGATAGGCATTTCAAAAATAGGTGCCGATAGGCATTTCAAATATAGATGCTGATAGGCATTTCAGATGTAGTTTCCAATAGGCATTTAAAAAATAGGTGCCGATAGGCATTTCAGATATAGGTGCCGATAGGCATTTCAGATATAGTTGCCGATTGGCATTTTAAAAATAGGTGCCGATAGGCATTTCAGATATAGTTGCCGATTGGCATTTTAAAAATAGGTGCCGATAGGCATTTCAGATATAGAAGCCGATAGGCATTTCAAATATAGGTGTCGATAGGCATTTCAGATATGGTTGCCGATAGGCATTTCAAATATAGGTGCTGATAGGCATTTCAGATGTAGTTTCCAATAGGCATTTCAAAAATAGGTGCCGATAGGCATTTCAGATATAGGTGCCGATAAGCATTTCAGATATAGTTGCCGATTGGCATTTTAAAAATAGGTGCCGATAGGCATTTCAGATATAGAAGCCGATAGGCATTTCAAATATAGGTGCCGATAGGCATTCCAGATATGGTTGCCGATAGGTATTTCAAATATAGGTGCTGATAGGCATTTCAGATGTAGTTTTCGATAGGCATTTCAAAAATAGGTGCCGATAGGCATTTCAGATATAGGTGCCGATAGTCATTTCAGGTATAGTTGCCAATTGGCATTTTAAAAATTGGTGCCGATAGGCATTTCAGATATAGAAGCCGATAGGCATTTTAAATATAGGTGCCGATAGGCATTCCAGATATGGTTGGCGATAGGCATTTCAAATATAGGTGCTGATAGGCATTTCAGATGTAGTTTCCGATAGGCATTTCAAAAATAGGTGCCGATAGGCATTTCAGATATAGGTGCCGATAGGCATTTCAGATATAGTTGCCGATTTGCATTTTAAAAATAGGTGCCGATAGGCATTTCAGATATAGGTGCCAATAGGCATTTCAGATATAGTTGCCGATTGGCATTTAAAAAATAGGTGCCGATAGGCATTTCAGATATAGAAGCCGATAGGTATTTCAAATATAGGTGTCGATAGGCATTTCAGATATGGTTGCCGATAGGCATTTCAAATATAGGTGCTGATAGGCATTTCAGAAGTAGTTTCCGATAGGCATTTCAAAAAAAGGTGCCGATAGGCATTTTAGATATAGGTGCCGATAGGCATTTCAGATATAGTTGCCGATTGGCATTTTAAAAATAGGTGTCGATAGGCATTTCAGATATAGAAGCCAATAGGCATTTCAAATATAGGTGCCGATAGGCAATCCAGATATGGTTGCCGATAAGCATTTCAAATATAGGTGCTGATAGGCATTTTAGATGTAGTTTCCGATAGGCATTTCAAAAATAGGTGCCGATAGGCATTTCAGATATAGGTGCCGATAGGCATTTCAGATATAGTTGCCGATTGGCATTTTAAAAATAGGCGCCGATAGGCATTACAGATACAGAAGCCGACAGGCATTTCAAATATAGGTGCCGATAGGCATTCCAGATATGGTTGCCGCTAGGCATTTCAAATATAGGTGCTGATAGTCATTTCAGATGTAGTTTCCGATAGGCATTTCAAAAATAGGTGCCGATAGGCATTTCAGATATAGGTGCCGATAGGCATTACAGATATAGTTGCCGATTGGCATTTTAAAAATAGGTGCCGATAGGCATTTCAGATATAGAAGCCGTTAGGCATTTCAAATATAGGTGCCGATAGGCATTCCAGATATGGTTGCCGATAGGCATTTCAAATATAGGTGCTGATAGGCATTTCAGATGTAGTTTCCGATAGGCATTTAAAAAATAGGTGCCGATAGGCATCTCAGATATAGGTGCCGATAGGCATTTCAGGTATAGTTGCCGATTGGCATTTTAAAAATAGGTGCTGATAGGCATTTCAGATATAGAAGCCGATAGGCATTTTAAATATAGGTGCCGATAGGCATTCCAGATATGGTTGGCGATAGGCATTTCAAATATAGGTGCTGATAGGCATTTCAGATGTAGTTTCCGATAGGCATTTCAAAAATAGGTGCCGATAGGCATTTCAGATATAGGTGCCGATAGGCATTTCAGATATAGTTGCCGATTTGCATTTTAAAAATAGGTGCCGATAGGCATTTCAGATATAGGTGACAATAGGCATTTCAGATATAGTTGCCGATTGGCATTTAAAAAATAGGTGCCGATAGGCATTTCAGATATAGAAGCCGATAGGTATTTCAAATATAGGTGTCGATAGGCATTTCAGATATGGTTGCCGATAGGCATTTCAAATATAGGTGCTGATAGGCATTTCAGATGTAGTTTCCGATAGGCATTTCAAAAAAAGGTACCGATAGGCATTTCAGATATAGGTGCCGATAGGCATTTCAGATATAGTTGCCGATTGGCATTTTAAAAATAGGTGTCGGTAGGCATTTCAGATATAGAAGCCAATAGGCATTTCAAATATAGGTGCCGATAGGCATTCCACATATGGTTGCCGATAGGCATTTCAAATATAGGTGCTGATAGGCATTTTAGATGTAGTTTCCGATAGGTATTTCAAAAATTGATGCCGATCTGCATTTCAGATATAGGTGCCGATAGGCATTTCAGATATAGTTGCCGATTGGCATTTTAAAAACAGGTGCCGATAGGCATTTCAGATATAGAAGCCGATAGGTATTTCAAATATAGGTGTCGATAGGCATTTCAGATATGAATGCCGATAGGCATTTCAGATATAGGTGCCGATAGGCATTTCAGATATAGTTGCCGATTTGCATTTTAAAAATAGGTGCCGATAGGCATTTCAGATATAGGTGCCAATAGGCATTTCAGATATAGTTGCCGATTGGCATTTAAAAAATAGGTGCCGATAGGCATTTCAAATATAGAAGCCGATAGGCATTTCAAATATAGGTGCCGATAGGCATTCCAGATATGGTTGCCGATAGGCATTTCAAATATAAGTGCTGATAGGCATTTCAGATGTAGTTTCCGATAGGCATTTCAAAAATAGGTACCGATAGGCATTTCAGATATAGGTGCCGATAGGCATTTCAGAAATAGTTGCCAATTGGCATTTTAAAAATAGGTGTCGATAGGGATTTCAGATATGGAAGCCGATAGGCATTTCAAATATAGGTGCCGATAGGCATTCCAGATATGGTTGCCGATAGGCATTTCAAATATAGGTGCTGATAGGCATTTCAGATGTAGTTTCCGATAGGCATTTCAAAAGTTGGTGCTGATAGGCATTTTAGATATAGGTGCCGATAGGCATTTCAGATATAGTTGCCGATTGGCATTTTAGAAATAAGTGCCGATAGGCATTTCAGATATAGAAGCCGATAGGTATTTCAAATATAGGTGTCGGTAGGCATTTCAGATATGGTTGCTGATAGGCATTTCAAATTCTGGTGCTGATAGGCATTTCAGATGTAGTTTCCAATAGGCATTTCAAAAATAGGTGCCGATAGGCATTACAGATATAGGTGCCGATAGGCAATTCAGATATAGTTGCCGATTGGCATTTTAAAAATAGGTGCCGATAGGCATTTCAGATATAGGTGCCGATAGGCATTTCAGATATAGTTGCCGATTGGCATTTTAAAAATAGGTGCCAATAGGCATTTCAGATATAGAAGCCGATAGGTATTTTAAATATAGGTGTCGATAGGCATTTCAGATATGGTTGCTGATAGGCATTTCAAATATAGGTGCTGATAAACATTTCAGATGTAGTTTCCGATAGGCATTTCAAAAATAGGTGCCGATAGGCATTTCAGATATAGATGCCGATAGGCATTTCAATTATAGGTGCCGATAGGCATTCCAGATATGGTTGCCGATAGGCATTTTAAATATAGGTGCTGATAGGCATTTCAGATGTAGTTTCCGATAGGAATTTCAAAAATAGGTGCCGATAGGCATTTCAGATATAGGTGCTGATAGGCATTTCAGATATAGTTGCCAATTGGCATTTTATAAATAGGTGCCGATAGGCAATTCAGATATAGAAGCCGATAGGCATTTCAAATATAGGTGCCGATAGGCATTCCAGATATTGTTGCCGATAGGCATTTCAAATATAGGTGCTGATAGGCATTTTAGATGTAGTTTCCGATAGGCATTTCAAAAATTGATGCCGATAGGCATTTCAGATATAGGTGCCGATAGGCATTTCAGATATAGTTGCCGATTGGCATTTTACAAACAGGTGCCGATAGGCATTTCAGATATAGAAGCCGATAGGTATTTCAAATATAGGTGTCGATAGGCATTTCAGATATGGTTGCCGATAGGCATTTTAAATATAGGAGCAGATAGGTATTTCAGATGTAGTTTCCGAAAGGCATTTCAAAAATAGGTGCCGATAGGCATTTCAGATATAGTTGCCGATAGGCATTTCAAATATAGGTGCTGATAGGCATTTTAGATGTAGTTTCCGATAGGAATTTCAAAAATAGGTGCCGATAGGCATTTCAGATATAGGTGCTGATAGGCATTTCAGATATAGTTGCCAATTGGCATTTTAAAAATAGGTGCCGATAGGCATTCCAGATATGGTTGCCGATAGGCATTTCAAATATAGGTGCTGATAGGCATTTCAGATGTAGTTTCCGATAGGCATTTCAAAAATAGCTTCCGATGGGCATTTCAGATATAGGTGCAGATAGGCACTTCAGATATAGTTGCCGATTGGCATTTTAAAAATAGGTGCCGATAGGCATTTTAGATATAGAAGCCGATAGGCATTTCAAATATAGGTGCCGATAGGCATTCCAGATATGGTTGCCGATAGGCATTTCAAATATAGGTGCTGATAGGCATTTCAGATGTAGTTTTCGATAGGCATTTCAAAAATAGGTGCCGATAGGCATTTCAGATATAGGTGCCGATAGTCATTTCAGATATAGTTGCCGATTGGCATTTTAAAAATAGGTGCCGATAGGCATTTCAGATATAGGTGCCGATAGGCATTTCAGATATAGTTGCCGATTGGCATTTTAAAAATAGGTGCCGATAGGCATTTCAGATATAAGTGCCGATAGGCATTTCAGATATAGTTGCCGATTGGCATTTTAAAAATAGGTGCCAATATGCATTTCAGATATAGAAGCCGATAGGCATTTCAAATATAGGTGTCGATAGGCATTTCAGATATAGTTGCCGATTGGCATTTTAAAAATAGGTGCCGATAGGCATTTCAGATATAGGTGCCGATAGGCATTTCAGATATAGTTGCCGATTGGCATTTTAAAAATAGGTGCCGATAGGCATTTCAGATATAGGTGCCGATAGGCATTTCAGATATAGTTGCCGATTGGCATTTTAAAAATAGGTGCTAATATGCATTTCAGATATAGAAGCCGATAGGTATTTTAAATATAGGTGTCGATAGGCATTTCAGATATGGTTGCCGATAGGCATTTAAATATAGGTGCTGATAGGCATTTCAGATGTAGTTTCCGATAGGCATTTCAAAAATAGGTGCCGATAGGCATTTCAGATATAGGTGCCGATAGGCATTTCAGATATAGTTGCCGATTGGCATTTTAAAAATAGGTGCCGATAGGCATTTCAGATATAGGTGCCGATAGGCATTTTATATATAGTTGCCGATTGGCATTTTAAAAATAGGTGCCGATAGGCATTTCAGATATAGGTGCCGATAGGCATTTTATATATAGTTGCCGATTGGCATTTTAAAAATAGGTGCCAATAGGCATTTCAGATATAGAAGCCGATAGGTATTTTAAATATAGGTGTCGATAGGCATTTCAGATATGGTTGCCGATAGGCATTTCAAATATAGGTGCTGAGAGGCATTTTAGATGTAGTTTCCGATAGGCATTTCAAAAATAGGTGCCGATAGGCATTTCAAATATAGGTGCCGATAGGCATTTCAGATATAGTTGCCGATTGGCATTTTAAAAATAGGTGCTAATATGCATTTCAGATATAGAAGCCGATAGGTATTTTAAATATAGGTGTCGATAGGCATTCCAGATATGGTTGCCGATAGGCATTTCAAATATAGGTGCTGATAGGCATTTCAGATGTAGTTTCCGATAGGCATTTCAAAAGTTGGTGCTGATAGGCATTTTAGATATAGGTGCCGATAGGCATTTCAGATATAGTTGCCGATTGGCATTTTAGAAATAAGTGCCGATAGGCATTTCAGATATAGAAGCCGATAGGTATTTCAAATATAGGTGTCGGTAGGCATTTCAGATATGGTTTGTTGATAGGCATTTCAAATTCTGGTGCTGATAGGCATTTCAGATGTAGTTTCCAATAGGCATTTCAAAAATAGGTGCCGATAGGCATTACAGATATAGGTGCCGATAGGCAATTCAGATATAGTTGCCGATTGGCATTTTAAAAATAGGTGCCGATAGGCATTTCAGATATAGAAGCGATAGGCATTTCAAATATAGGTGCCGATAGGCATTCCAAAAATGGTTGCCGATAGGCATTTCAAATATAGGTGCTGATAGGCATTTCAGATGTAGTTTTCGATAGGTTTTTCAAAAAAAGGTGCCGATAGGCATTTCAGATATAGGTGCCGATAGTCATTTTAGGTATAGTTGCCAATTGGCATTTTAAAAATTGGTGCCGATAGTCATTTTTAGATATAGAAGCCGATAGGCATTAAAATATAGGTGCCGATAGGCAATCCAGATATGGTTGCCGATAGGCATTTCAAATATAGGTGCTGATAGGCATTTTAGATGTAGTTTCCGATAGGCATTTCAAAAATATGTGCCGATAGACATTTCAGATATAGGTGCCGATAGGCATTACAGATATAGTTGCCGATTGGCATTTTAAAAATAGGTGCTGATAGGCATTTCAGATATAGAAGCCGATAGGCATTTTAAATATAGGTGCCGATAGGCATTCCAGATATGGTTGCCGATAGGCATTTCAAATATAGGTGCTGATAGGCAATTCAGATGTAGTTTCCGATCGGCATTTCAAAAATAGGTGCCGATATACATTTCAGACATAGGTGCCGATAGGCATTTCAGAAAAAGTTGTCGATTGGCATTTTAAAAATAGGTGCCGATAGGCATTTCAGATATAGAAGCCGATAGGCATTTCAAATATAGGTGCCGATAAGCATTCCAGTTATGGTTGCCGATAGGCATTTTAAATATAGATGCTGATAGGCAATTCAGATGTAGTTTACGATAGGCATTTCAAAAATAGGTGCCGATAGGCATTTCAGATATAGGTGCCGATAGGCATTTCAGATATAGTTGCCAATTGGCATTTTAAAAATAGGTGCCGATAGGCAATTTAAATATAGAAGCCGATAGGCATTTCAAATATAGGTGCCGATAGGCATTCCAGATATGGTTGCCGATAGGCATTTCAAATATAGGTGCTGATAGGCATTTCAAAAGTAGTTTCCGATAGGCATTTCAAAAATTGGTGCCGATAGGCATTTCAGATATAGGTGCCGATAGGCATTTCAGATATAGTTGCCGATTGGCATTTAAAAAATAGGTGCCGATAGGCATTTCAGAGATAGAAGCCGATAGGTATTTCAAGTATAGGTGTCGATAGGCATTCCAGATATGCTTGCCGATAGGCATTTCAAATATAGGTGCTGATAGGCATTTCAGATGTAGTTTCCGATAGGCATTTCAAAAATAGGTGCCGATAGGCATTTCAGATATAGGTGCCGATAGGCATTTCAGATATAGTTGCCGATTGGCATTTTAAAAAAAGGTGCCGATAGTCATTTCAGATATAGAAGCAGATAGGCATTTCAAATATAGGTGCCGATAGGCATTCCAGATATGGTTGCCGAGAGGCATTTCAAATATAAGTGCTGATAGGCATTTCAGATGTATTTTCCGATAGGCATTTCAACAATAGGTACCGATAGGCATTTTAGATATAGGTGCCGATAGGCATTTCAGATATAGTTGCCAATTGGCATTTTAAAAATAGGTGTCGTTAGGCATTTCAGATATAAAAGCCGATAGGTATTCTAAATATAGGTGCCGATAGGCATTCCAGATATGGTTGCCGATAGGCATTTCAAATATAGGTGCTGATAGGCATTTCAGATGTAGTTTTCGATAGGCATTTCAAAAATAGGTGCCGATTGGCATTTCAGATATAGGTGCCGATAGGCACTTCAGATATAGTTGCCGATTGGCATTTTTAAAATAGGTGCCGATAGGCATTTCAGATATAGAAGCCGATAGGCATTTCAAATATAGGTGCCGATAGGCATTCCAGATATGGTTGCCGATAGGCATTTCAAATATAGGTGCTAATAGGCATTTCAGATGTAGTTCCCGATAGGCATTTCAAAAATAGGTGGCGATAGGCATTTCAGATATAGGTGCCGATAGGCATTTCAGATATAGTTGCCGATTGGCATTTTAAAAATAGGTGCCGATAGGCATTTCAGATATAGAAGCCGATAGGCATTTCAAATATAGGTGCTGATAGGCATTCCAGATATGGTTGCCGATAGGAATTTCAAATATAGGTGCTGATAGGCATTTCAGATGTAGTTTCCGATAGGCATTTCAAAAATTGGTGCCGATAGGCATTTCAGATATAGGTGCGGATAGGCATTTCAGATATAGTTGCCGATTGGCATTTTAAAAATAGGTGCCGATAGGCATTTCAGATATAGAAGCCGATAGGCATTTCAAATATAGGTGCCGATAGGCATTCCAGATATGGTTGCCGATAGGAATTTCAAATATAGGTGCTGATAGGCATTTCAGATGTAGTTTCCGATAGGCATTTCAAAAATAGGTGCGATAGGTATTTCATATATAGGTGCCGATAGGCATTTCAGATATAGTTGCCGATTGGCATTTTAAAAACAGGTGCCGATAGGCATTTCAGATATAGAAGCCGATGGGTATTTCAAATATAGGTGTCGATAGGCATTTCAGATATGGTTGCCGATAGGCATTTAAGATATAGTTGCCGATTGGCATTTTAAAAATAGGTGCCGATAGGCATTTCAGATAAAGAAGCCAATAGGCATTTCAAATATAGGTGCCGATAGGCATTCCAGATATGGTTGCCGATAGGCATTTCAAATACAAGTGCTGATAGGCATTTCAGATGTATTTTCCGATAGACATTTCAAAAATAGGTACCGATAGGCATTTCACATATAGGTGCCGATAGGCATTTCAGATATAGTTGCCAATTGGCATTTTAAAAATAGGTATCGATAGGCATTTCCGATATAGAAGCCGATAGGCATTTCAAATATAGGTGCCGATAGGCATTCCAGATATGGCTGCCGATAGGGATTTCAAATATAGGTGCTAATAGACATTTCAGATGTAGTTTCCGATAGGCATTTCAAAAATTGGTGCCGATAGGCATTTCAGATATAGGTGCCGATAGGCATTTCAGATATAGTTGCCGATTAGCATTTTAAAAATAGGTGCCGATAGGCATTTCAGATATAGAAGCCGATAGGTTTTTCAAATATAGGTGTCGATAGGCATTTCAGATATGTTTGCCGATAGGCATTTCAAATATAGGTGCTGATAGGCATTTCAGATGTAGTTACCGATAGGCATTTCAAAAATAGGTGCCGATAGTCATTTCAGATAGAGTTGCCGATTAACATTTTAAAAATAGGTGCCGATAGGCATTTTAGATGTAGTTTCCGATAGGCATTTCAAAAATAGGTGCCGATAGGCATTTCAGATATAGGTGCCGATAGGCATATCAGATATAGTTGCCGATAGGCATTTAAAATATAGGTGCCGATAGGCATTTCAAATATAGGTGTCGATAGGCATTTCAGGTATAGGTGCCGATAGGCACTTCAGATATAGTTGCCGATTGGCATTTTAAAAATAGGTGCCGATAGGCATTTCAGATATAGAAGCCGATAGGCATTTCAAAAATAGGTGCCGATAGGCATTCCAGATATGGTTGCCGATAGGGATTTCAAATATAGGTGCTTATAGGCATTTCAGATGTTGTTTCCGATAGGCATTTCAGATGTAGTTTCCGATAGGCATTACAAAAATAGGTGCCGATAGGCATTTCAGATATAGGTGCCGATAGGCATTACAGATATAGTTGCCGATTAGCATTTAAAAAATAGGTGCCGATAGGCATTTCAGATATAGAAGCCGATAGGCATTTCAAATATAGGTGCCGATAGGCATTCCAGATATAGTTGCCGATAGGCATTTTAAATATAGGTGCTGATAGGCATTTCAGATGTAGTTTTCTATAGGCATTTCAAAAATAGGTGCCGATAGGCATTTTAGATATAGGTGCCGATAGGCATTTCAAATATAGTTGCCGATTGGCATTTTAAAAATAGGTGCCGATAGGCATTTCAGATATGGAAGCTGATAGGCATTTCAAATATAGGTGCCGATAAGCATTCCAGATATGGTTGCCGATAGGCATTTCAAATATAGGTGCTGATAGGCATTTCAGATGTAGTTTCCGATAGGCAATTCAAAAATTGGTGCCGATAGGCATTTCAGATATAGGTGCCGATAGGCATTTCAGATATAGTTGCCGATTGGCATTTTAAAAATAGGTGCCGATAGGCATTTCAGATATAGAAGCCGATAGGTATTTCAAATATAGGTGTCGATAGGCATTTCAGATATGGTTGCCGATAGGCATTTCAAATATAGGTGCTGATAGGCATTTCAGATGTAGTTTCCGATAGGAATTTCAAAAATATGTGCCGATAGGCATTTCAGATATAGGTGCCGATAGGCATTTCAGATATAGTTGCCGATTGGCATTTTAAAAATAGGTGTCAATAGGCATTTCAGATATAGAAGCCGATACGCATTTCAAATATAGGTGTCGATAGGCATTCCAGATATGGTTGCCGATAGGCATTTCAAATATAGGTGCTGATGGGCATTCCAGATGTAGTTTCCGATAGGCATTCCAAAAATTGGTGCCGATAGGCATTTCAGATATAGGTACCGATAGGCATTTCAGATATAGGTGCTGATAGGCATTTCAGATATAGTTACCGATTGGCATTTTAAAAATAGGTGCCGATTGGCATTTCAGATATAGAAGCCGATAGGCATTTCAAATATAGGTGTCGATAGGCATTTCAGATATGGTTGCCGATAGGCATTTCAAATATAGGTGCTGATAGGCATTTCAGATGTAGTTTCCGATAGGCATTTCAAAAATAGGTGCCGATAGGCATTTCAGATATAGGTGCCGATAGGCATTTCAGATATAGTTGCCGATTGGCATTTTAAAAATAGGTGCCGGTAGGCATTTCAGATATGGAAGCTGATAGGCATTTCAAATATAGTTGCCGATAAGCATTCCAGATATGGTTGCCGATAGGCATTTCAAATATAGGTGCTGATAGGCATTTCAGATGTAGTTTCCGATAGGCATTTCAAAAATTGGTGCCGATAGGCATTTCAGATATAGGTGCCGATAGGCATTTCAGATGTAGTTGCCGATTGGCATTTTAAAAATAGGTGCCGACGGGCATTTCAGATATAGAAGCCGATAGGTATTTCAAATATAGGTGTCGATAGGCATTTCAGATATGGTTGCCGATAGGCATTTCAAATATAGGTGCTGATAGGCATTTCAGATGTAGTTTCCGATAGGAATTTCAAAAATAATTGCCGATAGGCATTTCAGATATAGGTGCCGATAGGCATTTCAGATATAGTTGCCATTTGGCATTTTAAAAATAGGTGCGGATAGGCATTTCAGATATAGAAGCCTATAGGCATTTCAAATATAGGTGCCTATAGGCATTCCAGATATAATTGCCGATAGGCATTTCAAATATAGGTGCTGATAGGCATTTTTGATGTAGTTTCCGATAGGCATTTCAAAAATTGATGCTGATAGGCATTTCAGATATAGGTGCCGATAGGCATTTCAGATATAGGTGCCGATAGGCATTTCAGTTATAGTTGCCGATTGGCATTTTAAAAATAGGTGCCGATAGGCATTTCAGATATAGAAGCCGATATGCATTTCAAATATAGGTGCCGATAGGCATTCCAGATATGGTTGCCGATAGGCATTTCAAATATAAGTGCTGATAGGCATTTCAGATGTAGTTTCCGATAGGCATTTCAAAAATAGGTACCGATAGGCATTTCAGATATAGGTGACGATAGGCATTTCAGATATAGAAGCCGATAGGCTTTTCAAATATAGGTGCCAATAGGCATTCCAGCTATGGTTGCCCATAGGCATTTCAAATTTAGGTGCTGATAGGCATTTCAGATGTAGTTTCCGATAGGCATTTCAAAAATTGGAGACGATAGGCATTTCAGATATAGGTGCCGATAGGCATTTCAGATATAGTTGCCGATTGGCATTTTAAAAATAGGTGCCGAAAGGCATTTCAGATATAGAAGCCGATAGGTATTTCAAATGTAAGTGTCGATAGGCATTTCAGATATGGCTGCCGATAGGCATTTCAAATATAGGTGCCGATAGGCATTTCAGATGTAGTTTCCGATAGGCATTTTAAAAATAGGTGCCGATAGGCATTTCAGATATAGGTGCCGATAGGCATTTCAGAAATATTTTCTGATTGGCATTTTAAAAATAGGTGCTGATAAGCATTTTAGCTGTAGTTTCCGATTAGCATTTCAAAAATAGGTGCCAAAAGGCATATCAGATATGGTTGCCGATAGGCATTTAAAATATAGGTGCCGATAGGCAATTCAAATATAGGTGTCGATAGGCATTTCAGATATAAATGCCGAAAGGCAATTCAGATATAGGTGCCGATAGGCATTTCTGATGTGGTTGCCGATAGGCATTTCAAATATAGGTGCTGATAGGCATTTCAGATGTAGTTTTCGATAGGCATTTCAAAAAGAGGTGCCGATAGGCATTTCAGATATAGGCGCCGATAGGCAATTCAGATATAGTTGCCGATTGGCATTTTAAAAATAGGTGCCGATAGGCATTTCAGATATAGAAGCCGATAGGCATTTCAAATATAGGTGCCGATAGGCATTCCAGATATGGTTGCCGATAGGCATTTCAAATATAGGTGCTGATAGGCATTTTAGATGTAGTTTCCGATAGGCATTTCAAAAATAGGTGCCGATAGGCATTTCAGGTATAGGTGCCGATAGGCATTTCAGATATAGTTGCCGATTGGCATTTTAAAAATAGGTGCCAATAGGCATTTCAGATATAGTTGACGATTGGCATTTTAAAAATAGGTGTCGATAGGCATTTCAGATATAGATGCCTATAGGCATTTCAAATATAGGTGCCGATAAGCATTTTAGATATGGTTGCCGATACGCATTTCAAATATAGGTGCTGATAGGCATTTCAGATGTAGTTTCCGATAGGCATTTCAAAAATTGGTGCCGATAGGCATTTCAGATATAGGTGCCGATAGGCATTTCATATATATTTGCCGATTGGCATTTTAAAAATAGGTGCCGATAGGCATTTCAGATATAGAAGCCGATAGGTATTTCAAATATAGGTGTCGATAGGCATTTCAGATATGGTTGCCGATAGGCATTTCAAATATAGGTGCTGATAGGCATTTCAGATGTAGTTTCCGATAGGCGTTTCAAAAATTGGTGCCGATAGGCATTTCAGATATAGGTGCCGATAGGCATTTCAGATATAGTTGCCGATTGGCATTTTAAAAATAGGTGCCGATAGGCATTTCAGATTTAGAAGCCGATAGGTATTTCAAAAATAGGTGTCGATAGGCATTTCAGATATGGTAGCCGATAGGCATTTCAAATATAGGTGCTGATAGGCATTTCAGATGTAGTTTCCGATAGGCATTTCAAAAATAGGTGCCGATTGGCATTTCAGATATAGGTGCCGATAGGCATTCCAGATATAGTTGCCGATTGGCATTTTAAAAATAGGTGTCGATAGGCATTTCAGATATAGAAGCCGATAGGCATTTCAAATATAGGTGCCGATAGGCATTCCAGATATGGTTGCCGATAGGCATTTCAAATATAGGTGCTGATGGGCATTCCAGAATATGTAGTTTAAGATAGGCATTCCAAAAATTGGTGCCGATAGGCATTTCAGATATAGGTGCCGATAGGCATTTCAGATATAGTTACCGATTGGCATTTTAAAAATAGGTGCCGATTGGCATTTCAAATATAGATGCCGATAGGTATTTCAAATATAAGTGTCGATAGGCATTTCAAATATGGTTTCCGATAGGCATTTCAAATATAGATGCTGATAGGCATTTCAGATGTAGTTTCCGACAGGCATTTCAAAAATAGGTGCCGATAGGCATTTCAGATATAGGTGCCGATAGGCATTTCAGATATAGCTGCCGATTGGCATTTAAAAAATAGGTGCCGATAGGCATTTCAGATATAGAAGCCGATAGGCATTTCAAATATTGGTGCCGATAGGCATTCCAGATATTAGTGCCGATAGGCATTTCAGATATAGTTGCCATTTGGCATTTTAAAAATAGGTGCCGATAGGCATTTCAGATATAAAAGCCGATTGGCATTTTAAAAATAGGTGTCGATAGGCATTTCAGGTATAGAAGCCGATAGGCATTTCAAATATAGGTGCCGATAGGCATTTTATATGTAGTTTCCGATAGGCATTTCAAAAATTGATGCTGATAGGCATTTCAGATATAGGTGCCGATAGGCATTTCAGATATAGGTGCCGATAGGCATTTCAGATATAGTTGCCGATTGGGATTTTAAAAACAGGTGCTGATAGGCATTTCAGATATAGAAGCCGATAGGCATTTCAGATATAGAAGCCGATAGGTATTTCAAATATAGGTGTCGATAGGCATTTCAGATATGGTTGCCGATGGGCATTTCAAATATATGAGCAGATAGGCATTTCAGATGTATTTTCCGAAAGGCATTTCAAAAATAGGTGCCGATAGGCATTTCAGATATAGGTGCCGATAGGCATTTCAGATATAGTTGCCAATTGGCATTTTAAAAATAGGTGTCGATAGGCATTTCAGATATAGAAGCCGATAGGCATTTCAAATATAGGTGCCGATAGGCATTCCAGATATGGTTGCCCATAGGCATTTCAAATAAAGGTGCTGATAGGCACCTATATCTGAAATGCCTATCGACACCTATTTTTGAAATGCCTATCGGAAACTACATCTGAAATGCCTATCAGCACCTATATTTGAAATGCCTATCGGCAACCATATCTGGAATGCCTATCGGCACCTATATTTGAAATGCCTATCGGCTTCTATATCTGAAATGCCTATCGGCACCTATTTTTAAAATGCCAATCGGCAACTATATCTGAAATGCCTATCGGCACCTATATCTGAAATGCCTATCGGCACCTATTTGTTCATTTGCCTATCGGAAACTACATCTGAAATGCCTATCAGCACCTATATTTGAAATGCCTATCGGCAATCATATCTGAAATGCCTATTGACACCTATATTTGAAATACCTATCGGCTTCTATATCTGAAATGCCTATCGGCACCTATTTTTAAAATGCCAATCGGCAACTATATCTGAAATGCCTATCGGCACCTATATCTTAATTGCCTATCGGCATCAATTTTTGAAATGCCTATCGGAAACTACATCTAAAATGCCTATCAGCACCTATATTTGAAATGCCTATCGGCAACCATATCTGGAATGCCTATCGCCACCTATATTTGAAATGCCTATCGGCTTCTATATCTGAAATGCTTATCGGCACCTCTTTTTAAAATGCCAATTGGCAACTATATCAGAAATGCCTATCGGCACCTATATCTGAAATGCCTATCGGCACCTATTTTTGAAATGCCTTTCGGAAACTACATCTGAAATGCCTATCTGCTCCTATATTTGAAATGCCTATCGGCAACCATATCTGAAATGCCTATCGACACCTATATTTGAAATACCTATCGGCCTCTATATCTAAAATGCCTATCGGCACCTGTTTTTAAAATGCCAATCGGCAACTATATCTGAAATGCCTATCAGCACCTATATCTGAAATGCCTATCGGCATCAATTTTTGAAATGCCTATCGGACACTACATCTAAAATGCCTATAAGCACCTATATTTCAAATGCCTATCGGCAACCATATCTGGAATGCCTATCGGCACCTATATTTGAAATGGCTATCGGCTTCTATATCTGAAATGCCAATCGGCACCTATTTTTAAAATGCCAATTGGCAACTATATCTGAAATGCCTATCGGCACCTATATCTGAAATGCCTATCGGCACCTATTTTTGAAATGCCTATCGTAAACTACATCTGAAATGCTTATCAGCACCTATATTTGAAATGCCTATCGGCAACCATATCTGGAATGCCTATCGGCACCTATATTTGAAATGCCTATCGGCTTCTATATCTGAAATGCCTATCGGCACCTATTTTTAAAATGCTAATCGGCAACTATATCTGAAATGCCTATCGGCACCTATTTTTAAAATGCCAATCGGCAACTATATCTGAAATGCCTATCGGCACCTATATCTAAAATGCCTATCGGCACCTATTTTTGAAATGCCTATCGGAAACTACATTTGAAATGCCTATCAGCACCTATATTTGAAATGCCTATCGGCAACCATATCTGGATTGCCTATCGACACCTATATTTGAAATACCTATCGGCTTCTATATCTGAAATGCCTATCGGCACCTATTTTTAAAATGCCAATCGGCAACTATATCTGGAATGCCTATCGGCACCTATATCTGAAATGCCTATCGGCACCAATTTTTTTAATGCCTATCGGAAACTACATCTGAAATGCCTATCAGCACCTATATTTGAAATGCCTATCGGCAACCATATCTGGAATGCCTATCGGCACCTATATTTAAAATGCCTATCGGCTTCTATATCTGAAATGCCTATCGGCACCTATTTTTAAAATGCCAATCGGCAACTATATCTGAAATGCCTATCGGCACCTATATCTGAAATGCCTATCGGCACCTATTTTTGAAATGCCTATCGGAAACTACATCTGAAATGCCTATCAGCACCTATATTTGAAATGCCTATCGGCAACCACATCTGAAATGCCTATCGGCACCTATATCTGAAATGCCTTTCGGCATTCATATCTGAAATGCCTATCGACACCTATATTTGAAATGCCTATCGGCACCTATATTTTAAATGCCTATCGGCAACTATATCTGATATGCCTATCGGCACCTATATCTGAAATGCCTATCGGCACCTATTTTTGAAATGCCTATCGGAAACTACATCTAAAATGCCTATCGGCACCTATTTTTAAAATGCCAATCGGCAACTATATCTGAAATGCCTATCGGCACCTATATCTGAAATGCCTATCGGCACCTATTTTTTTATTTGCCTATCGGAAACTACATCTGAAATGCCTATCAGCACCTATATTTGAAATGCCTATCGACAACCATATCTGAAATGCCTATCGACACCTATATTTGAAATACCTATCGGCTTCTATATCTGAAATGCCTATCGGCACCTATTTTTAAAATGCCAATCGGCAACTATATCTGAATTGCCTATCGGCACCTATATCTTAAATGCCTATCGGCATCAATTTTTGAAATGCCTATCGGAAACTACATCTAAAATGCCTATCAGCACCTATATTTGAAATGCCTATCGGCAACCATATCTGGAATGCCTATCGCCACTTATATTTGAAATGCCTATCGGCTTCTATATCTGAAATGCTTATCGGCACCTATTTTTAAAATGACAATTGGCAACTATATCTGAAATGCCTATCGGCACCTATATCTGAAATGCCTATCGGCACCTATTTTTGAAATGCCTTTCGGAAACTACATCTGAAATGCCTATCTGCTCCTATATTTGAAATGCCTATCGGCAACCATATCTGAAATGCCTATCGACACCTATATTTGAAATACCTATCGGCCTCTATATCTAAAATGCCTATCGGCACCTGTTTTTAAAATGCCAATCGGCAACTATATCTGAAATGCCTATCAGCACCTATATCTGAAATGCCTATCGGCATCAATTTTTGAAATGCCTATCGGACACTACATCTAAAATGCCTATAAGCACCTATATTTCAAATGCCTATCGGCAACCATATCTGGAATGCCTATCGGCACCTATATTTGAAATGGCTATCGGCTTCTATATCTGAAATGCCAATCGGCACCTATTTTTAAAATGCCAATTGGCAACTATATCTGAAATGCCTATCGGCACCTATATCTGAAATGCCTATCGGCACCTATTTTTGAAATGCCTATCGTAAACTACATCTGAAATGCTTATCAGCACCTATATTTGAAATGCCTATCGGCAACCATATCTGGAATGCCTATCGGCACCTATATTTGAAATGCCTATCGGCTTCTATATCTGAAATGCCTATCGGCACCTATTTTTAAAATGCTAATCGGCAACTATATCTGAAATGCCTATCGGCACCTATTTTTAAAATGCCAATCGGCAACTATATCTGAAATGCCTATCGGCACCTATATCTGAAATGCCTATCGGCACCTATTTTTGAAATGCCTATCGGAAACTACATTTGAAATGCCTATCAGCACCTATATTTGAAATGCCTATCGGCAACCATATCTGGATTGCCTATCGACACCTATATTTGAAATACCTATCGGCTTCTATATCTGAAATGCCTATCGGCACCTATTTTTAAAATGCCAATCGGCAACTATATCTGAAATGCCTATCGGCACCAATTTTTTTAATGCCTATCGGAAACTACATCTGAAATGCCTATCAGCACCTATATTTGAAATGCCTATCGGCAACCATATCTGGAATGCCTATCGGCACCTATATTTAAAATGCCTATCGGCTTCTATATCTGAAATGCCTATCGGCACCTATTTTTAAAATGCCAATCGGCAACTATATCTGAAATGCCTATCGGCACCTATATCTGAAATGCCTATCGGCACCTATTTTTGAAATGCCTATCGGAAACTACATCTGAAATGCCTATCAGCACCTATATTTGAAATGCCTATCGGCAACCACATCTGAAATGCCTATCGGCACCTATATCTGAAATGCCTTTCGGCATTCATATCTGAAATGCCTATCGACACCTATATTTGAAATGCCTATCGGCACCTATATTTTAAATGCCTATCGGCAACTATATCTGATATGCCTATCGGCACCTATATCTGAAATGCCTATCGGCACCTATTTTTGAAATGCCTATCGGAAACTACATCTAAAATGCCTATCGGCACCTATTTTTAAAATGCCAATCGGCAACTATATCTGAAATGCCTATCGGCACCTATATCTGAAATGCCTATCGGCACCTATTTTTTTATTTGCCTATCGGAAACTACATCTGAAATGCCTATCAGCACCTATATTTGAAATGCCTATCGACAACCATATCTGAAATGCCTATCGACACCTATATTTGAAATACCTATCGGCTTCTATATCTGAAATGCCTATCGGCACCTATTTTTAAAATGCCAATCGGCAACTATATCTGAATTGCCTATCGGCACCTATATCTTAAATGCCTATCGGCATCAATTTTTGAAATGCCTATCGGAAACTACATCTAAAATGCCTATCAGCACCTATATTTGAAATGCCTATCGGCAACCATATCTGGAATGCCTATCGCCACTTATATTTGAAATGCCTATCGGCTTCTATATCTGAAATGCTTATCGGCACCTATTTTTAAAATGACAATTGGCAACTATATCTGAAATGCCTATCGGCACCTATATCTGAAATGCCTATCGGCACCTTTTTTTGAAATGCCAATCGGAAACTACATCTGAAATGCCTATCAGCACCTATATTTGAAATGCCTATCGGCAACCATATCTGGAATGCCTATCGGCACCTATATTTGAAATGCCTCTCGGCTTCTATATCTGAAATGCTTATCGGCACCTATTTTTAAAATGGCAATCGGCAACTATATCTGAAATGCCTAGCGGCACCTATATCTGAAATGCCTATCGGCACATATTTTTGAAATGCCTATCGGAAACTACATCTGAAATGCCTATCAGCACCTATATTTGAAATGCCTATCGGCAACCATATCTGGGATGCCTATCGGCACCTATTTTTGAAATGCCTATCGGAAACTGCATCTGAAATGCCTATCAGCACCTAAATTTGAAATGCCTATCGGCAACCATATCTGAAATGCCTATCGACACCTATATTTGAAATACCTATCGGCTTCTATATCTGAAATGCCTATCGGCACCTTTTTTTAAAATGCCAATCGGCAACTATATCTGAAATGACTATCGGCACCTATTTTTAAAATGCCAATCGGCAACTATATCAGAAATGCCTATCGGCACCTATATCTGAAATGCCTATCGGCACCTATTTTTGAAATGCCTTTCGGAAACTACATCTGAAATGCCTATCTGCTCCTATATTTGAAATGCCTATCGGCAACCATATCTGAAATGCCTATCGACACCTATATTTGAAATACCTATCGGCCTCTATATCTAAAATGCCTATCGGCACCTGTTTTTAAAATGCCAATCGGCAACTATATCTGAAATGCCTATCAGCACCTATATCTGAAATGCCTATCGGCATCAATTTTTGAAATGCCTATCGGACACTACATCTAAAATGCCTATAAGCACCTATATTTCAAATGCCTATCGGCAACCATATCTGGAATGCCTATCGGCACCTATATTTGAAATGGCTATCGGCTTCTATATCTGAAATGCCAATCGGCACCTATTTTTAAAATGCCAATTGGCAACTATATCTGAAATGCCTATCGGCACCTATATCTGAAATGCCTATCGGCACCTATTTTTGAAATGCCTATCGTAAACTACATCTGAAATGCTTATCAGCACCTATATTTGAAATGCCTATCGGCAACCATATCTGGAATGCCTATCGGCACCTATATTTGAAATGCCTATCGGCTTCTATATCTGAAATGCCTATCGGCACCTATTTTTAAAATGCTAATCGGCAACTATATCTGAAATGCCTATCGGCACCTATTTTTAAAATGCCAATCGGCAACTATATCTGAAATGCCTATCGGCACCTATATCTGAAATGCCTATCGGCACCTATTTTTGAAATGCCTATCGGAAACTACATTTGAAATGCCTATCAGCACCTATATTTGAAATGCCTATCGGCAACCATATCTGGATTGCCTATCGACACCTATATTTGAAATACCTATCGGCTTCTATATCTGAAATGCCTATCGGCACCTATTTTTAAAATGCCAATCGGCAACTATATCTGAAATGCCTATCGGCACCTATATCTGAAATGCCTATCGGCACCAATTTTTTTAATGCCTATCGGAAACTACATCTGAAATGCCTATCAGCACCTATATTTGAAATGCCTATCGGCAACCATATCTGGAATGCCTATCGGCACCTATATTTAAAATGCCTATCGGCTTCTATATCTGAAATGCCTATCGGCACCTATTTTTAAAATGCCAATCGGCAACTATATCTGAAATGCCTATCGGCACCTATATCTGAAATGCCTATCGGCACCTATTTTTGAAATGCCTATCGGAAACTACATCTGAAATGCCTATCAGCACCTATATTTGAAATGCCTATCGGCAACCACATCTGAAATGCCTATCGGCACCTATATCTGAAATGCCTTTCGGCATTCATATCTGAAATGCCTATCGACACCTATATTTGAAATGCCTATCGGCACCTATATTTTAAATGCCTATCGGCAACTATATCTGATATGCCTATCGGCACCTATATCTGAAATGCCTATCGGCACCTATTTTTTAAATGCCTATCGGAAACTACATCTAAAATGCCTATCGGCACCTATTTTTAAAATGCCAATCGGCAACTATATCTGAAATGCCTATCGGCACCTATATCTGAAATGCCTATCGGCACCTATTTTTTTATTTGCCTATCGGAAACTACATCTGAAATGCCTATCAGCACCTATATTTGAAATGCCTATCGACAACCATATCTGAAATGCCTATCGACACCTATATTTGAAATACCTATCGGCTTCTATATCTGAAATGCCTATCGGCACCTATTTTTAAAATGCCAATCGGCAACTATATCTGAAATGCCTATCGGCACCTATATCTTAAATGCCTATCGGCATCAATTTTTGAAATGCCTATCGGAAACTACATCTAAAATGCCTATCAGCACCTATATTTGAAATGCCTATCGGCAACCATATCTGGAATGCCTATCGCCACTTATATTTGAAATGCCTATCGGCTTCTATATCTGAAATGCTTATCGGCACCTATTTTTAAAATGACAATTGGCAACTATATCTGAAATGCCTATCGGCACCTATATCTGAAATGCCTATCGGCACCTTTTTTTGAAATGCCAATCGGAAACTACATCTGAAATGCCTATCAGCACCTATATTTGAAATGCCTATCGGCAACCATATCTGGAATGCCTATCGGCACCTATATTTGAAATGCCTCTCGGCTTCTATATCTGAAATGCTTATCGGCACCTATTTTTAAAATGGCAATCGGCAACTATATCTGAAATGCCTAGCGGCACCTATATCTGAAATGCCTATCGGCACATATTTTTGAAATGCCTATCGGAAACTACATCTGAAATGCCTATCAGCACCTATATTTGAAATGCCTATCGGCAACCATATCTGGGATGCCTATCGGCACCTATTTTTGAAATGCCTATCGGAAACTGCATCTGAAATGCCTATCAGCACCTAAATTTGAAATGCCTATCGGCAACCATATCTGAAATGCCTATCGACACCTATATTTGAAATACCTATCGGCTTCTATATCTGAAATGCCTATCGGCACCTTTTTTTAAAATGCCAATCGGCAACTATATCTGAAATGACTATCGGCACCTATTTTTAAAATGCCAATCGGCAACTATATCAGAAATGCCTATCGGCACCTATATCTGAAATGCCTATCGGCACCTATTTTTGAAATGCCTTTCGGAAACTACATCTGAAATGCCTATCTGCTCCTATATTTGAAATGCCTATCGGCAACCGTATCTATAATGCCTATCGACACCTATATTTGAAATACCTATCGGCCTCTATATCTGAAATGCCTATCGGCACCTGTTTTTAAAATGCCAATCGGCAACTATATCTGAAATGCCTATCGGCACCTATATCTGAAATGCCTATCGGCATCAATTTTTGAAATGCCTATCGGAAAATACATCTTAAATGCCTATAAGCACCTATATTTGAAATGCCTATCGGCAACCATATCTGGAATGCCTATCGGCACCTATATTTGAAATGCCAATTGGCAACTATACCTGAAATGCCTATCGGCACCTATATCTGAAATGCCTATCGGCACCTATTTTTGAAATGACTATCGTAAACTACATCTGAAATGCTTATCAGCACCTATATTTGAAATGCCTATCGGCAACCATATCTGGAATGCCTATCGGCACCTATAATTGAAATGCCTATCGGCTTCTATATCTGAAATGCCTATCGGCACCTATTTTTAAAATGCCAATCAGCAACTATATCTGATATGCCTATCGGCACCTATATCTGAAATGCCTATCGGCACCCATTTTTTAAATGCCTATCGGAAACTACATCTGAAATGCCTATCACCACCTATATTTGAAATGCCTATCGGCAACCATATCTGGAATGCCTATCGGCACCTATATTTAAAATGCCTATCGGCTTCTATATCTGAAATGCCTATCGGCACCTATTTTTAAAATGCCAATCGGCAACTATATCTGAAATGCCTATCGGCACCTATATCTGAAATGCCTATCGGCACCTATTTTTGAAATGCCTATCGGAAACTACATCTGAAATGCCTATCAGCACCTATATTTGAAATGCCTATCGGCAATCATATCTGGAATGCCTATCGGCACCTATATTTGAAATGCCTATCAGCTTCTATATCTGAAATGCCTATCGGCACCTATTTTTAAAATGCCAATCGGCAACCATGTCTGAAATGCCTATCGGCACCTATATCTGAAATGCCTATCGGCACCTCTTTTTGAAATGCCTATCGGAAAATACATCTGAAATGCCTATCAGCACCTATATTTGAAATGCCTATCGGCAACCATATCTGGAATGCCTATCGGCACCTATATTTGAAATGCCTATCGGCTTCTATATCTGAAATGCCTATCGGCACCTATTTTTAAAATGCCAATCGGCAACTATATCTGAAATGCCTATCGGCACCTATATCTGAAATGCCTATCGACACCTATTTTTGAAATGCCTATCGGAAACTACATCTGAAATGCCTATCAGCACCTATATTTGAAATGCCTATCGGCAACTATAAATGGAATGCCTATCGGCACCTATATTTGAAATGCCTATCGGCTTCTATATCTGAAATGCCTATCGGCACCTATTTTTAAAATGCCAATCGGCAACTATATCTGAAATGCCTTTCGGCATTCATATCTGAAATGCCTATCGACACCTATATTTGAAATGCCTATTGGCACCTATATTTTAAATGCCTATCGGCAACTATATCTGATATGCCTATCGGCACCTATATCTGAAATGCCTATCGGCACCAATTTTTTAAATGCCTATCGGAAACTACATCTGAAATGCCTATCAGCACCTATATTTGAAATGCCTTTAGGCAACCATATCTGGAATGCCTATCGGCACCTATATTTAAAATGCCTATCGGCTTCTATATCTGAAATGCCTATCGGCACCTATTTTTAAAATGCCAATTGGCAAATATATCTGAAATGCCTATCAGCACCTATATCTGAAATGCCTATCGGCACCTATTTTTGAAATGCCTATCGGAAACTACATCTGAAATGCCTATCAGCACCTATATTTGAAATGCCTATCGGCAATCATATCTGGAATGCCTATCGGCACCTATATTTGAAATGCCTATCGGCTTCTATATCTGAAATGCCTATCGGCACCTATTTTTAAAATGCCAATCGGCAACTATATCTGAAATGCCTATCGGCACCTATATCTGAAATGCCTATCGACACCTATTTTTGAAATGCCTATCGGAATATACATCTGAAATGCCTATCAGCACCTATATTTGAAATGCCTATCGGCAGCCATATCTGGAATGCCTATCGGCACCTATATTTGAAATGCCTATCGGCTTCTATATCTGAAATGCCTATCGGCACCTATTTTTAAAATGCCAATCGGCAACTATATCTGAAATGCCTATCGGCACCTATATCTTAAATGCCTATCGGCATCAATTTTTGAAATGCCTATCGGAAACTACATCTAAAATGCCTATCAGCAACTATATTTGAAATGCCTATCGGCAACCATATCTGGAATGCCTATCGCCACCTATATTTGAAATGCCTATCGGCTTCTATATCTGAAATGCTTATCGGCACCTCTTTTTAAAATGCCAATTGCAACTATATCAGAAATGCCTATCGGCACCTATATCTGAAATGCCTATCGGCACCTATTTTTGAAATGCCTTTCGGAAACTACATCTGAAATGCCTATCTGCTCCTATATTTGAAATGCCTATCGGCAACCATATCTGAAATGCCTATCGACACCTATATTTGAAATACCTATCGGTCTCTATATCTAAAATGCCTATCGGCACCTGTTTTTAAAATGCCAATCGGCAACTATATCTGAAATGCCTATCAGCACCTATATCTGAAATGCCTATCGGCATCAATTTTTGAAATGCCTATCGGAAACTACATCTAAACTGCCTATAAGCACCTATATTTCAAATGCCTATCGGCAACCATATCTGGAATGCCTATCGTCACCTATATTTGAAATGGCTATCGGCTTCTATATCTGAAATGCCAATCGGCACCTATTTTTAAAATGCCAATTGGCAACTATATCTGAAATGCCTATCGGCACCTATATCTGAAATGCCTATCGGCACCTATTTTTGAAATGCCTATCGTAAACTACATCTGAAATGCTTATCAGCACCTATATTTGAAATGCCTATCGGCAACCATATCTGGAATGCCTATCGGCACCTATATTTGAAATGCCTATCGGCTTCTATATCTGAAATGCCTATCGGCACCTATTTTTAAAATGCTAATCGGCAACTATATCTGAAATGCCTATCGGCACCTATTTTTAAAATGCCAATCGGCAACTATATCTGAAATGCCTATCGGCACCTATATCTGAAATGCCTATCGGCACCTATTTTTGAAATGCCTATCGGAAACTACATTTGAAATGCCTATCAGCACCTATATTTGAAATGCCTATCGGCAACTATATCTGGATTGCCTATCGACACCTATATTTGAAATACCTATCGGCTTCTATATCTGAAATGCCTATCGGCACCTATTTTTAAAATGCCAATCGGCAACTATATCTGAAATGCCTATCGGCACCTATATCTGAAATGCCTATCGGCACCAATTTTTTTAATGCCTATCGGAAACTACATCTGAAATGCCTATCAGCACCTATATTTGAAATGCCTATCGGCAACCATATCTGGAATGCCTATCGGCACCTATATTTAAAATGCCTATCGGCTTCTATATCTGAAATGGCTATCGGCACCTATTTTTAAAATGCCAATCGGCAACTATATCTGAAATGCCTATCGGCACCTATATCTGAAATGCCTATCGGCACCTATTTTTGAAATGCCTATCGGAAACTACATCTGAAATGCCTATCAGCACCTATATTTGAAATGCCTATCGGCAACCACATCTGAAATGCCTATCGGCACCTATATCTGAAATGCCTTTCGGCATTCATATCTGAAATGCCTATCGACACCTATATTTGAATTGCCTATCGGCACCTATATTTTAAATGCCTATCGGCAACTATATCTGATATGCCTATCGGCACCTATATCTGAAATGCCTATCGGCACCTATTTTTGAAATGCCTATCGGAAACTACATCTAAAATGCCTATCGGCACCTATTTTTAAAATGCCAATCGGCAACTATATCTGAAATGCCTATCGGCACCTATATCTGAAATGCCTATCGGCACCTATTTTTTTATTTGCCTATCGGAAACTACATCTGAAATGCCTATCAGCACCTATATTTGAAATGCCTATCGACAACCATATCTGAAATGCCTATCGACACCTATATTTGAAATACCTATCGGCTTCTATATCTGAAATGCCTATCGGCACCTATTTTTAAAATGCCAATCGGCAACTATATCTGAAATGCCTATCGGCACCTATATCTTAAATGCCTATCGGCATCAATTTTTGAAATGCCTATCGGAAACTACATCTAAAATGCCTATCAGCACCTATATTTGAAATGCCTATCGGCAACCATATCTGGAATGCCTATCGCCACTTATATTTGAAATGCCTATCGGCTTCTATATCTGAAATGCTTATCGGCACCTATTTTTAAAATGACAATTGGCAACTATATCTGAAATGCCTATCGGCACCTATATCTGAAATGCCTATCGGCACCTTTTTTTGAGATGCCAATCGGAAACTACATCTGAAATGCCTATCAGCACCTATATTTGAAATGCCTATCGGCAACCATATCTGGAATGCCTATCGGCACCTATATTTGAAATGCCTCTCGGCTTCTATATCTGAAATGCTTATCGGCACCTATTTTTAAAATGGCAATCGGCAACTATATCTGAAATGCCTAGCGGCACCTATATTTGAAATGCCTATCGGCAACCATATCTGGAATGCCTATCGCCACTTATATTTGAAATGCCTATCGGCTTCTATATCTGAAATGCTTATCGGCACCTATTTTTAAAATGACAATTGGCAACTATATCTGAAATGCCTATCAGCACCTATATTTGAAATGCCTATCGGCAACCATATCTGGGATGCCTATCGGCACCTATATTTGAAATGCCTATCGGCTTCTATATCTGAAATGTCTATCGGCACCTATTTTTAAAATGGCAATCGGCAACTATATCTCAAATGCCTATCGGCACCTACATGTGAAATGCCTATCGGCACCTATTTTTGAAATGCCTATCGGAAACTGCATCTGAAATGCCTATCAGCACCTAAATTTGAAATGCCTATCGACACCTATATTTGAAATACCTATCGGCTTCTATATCTGAAATGCCTATCGGCACCTTTTTTTAAAATGCCAATCGGCAACTATATCTGAAATGACTATCGGCACCTATTTTTAAAATGCCAATCGGCAACTATATCAGAAATGGCTATCGGCACCTATATCTGAAATGCCTATCGGCACCTATTTTTGAAATGCCTTTCGGAAACTACATCTGAAATGCCTATCTGCTCCTATATTTGAAATGCCTATCGGCAACCGTATCTATAATGCCTATCGACACCTATATTTGAAATACCTATCGGCCTCTATATCTGAAATGCCTATCGGCACCTGTTTTTAAAATGCCAATCGGCAACTATATCTGAAATGCCTATCGGCACCTATATCTGAAATGCCTATCGGCATCAATTTTTGAAATGCCTATCGGAAAATACATCTTAAATGCCTATAAGCACCTATATTTGAAATGCCTATCGGCAACCATATCTGGAATGCCTATCGGCACCTATATTTGAAATGCCAATTGGCAACTATACCTGAAATGCCTATCGGCACCTATATCTGAAATGCCTATCGGCACCTATTTTTGAAATGCCTATCGTAAACTACATCTGAAATGCTTATCAGCACCTATATTTGAAATGCCTATCGGCAACCATATCTGGAATGCCTATCGGCACCTATATTTGAAATGCCTATCGGCTTCTATATCTGAAATGCCTATCGGCACCTATTTTTAAAATGCCAATCAGCAACTATATCTGATATGCCTATCGGCACCTATATCTGAAATGCCTATCGGCACCCATTTTTTAAATGCCTATCGGAAACTACATCTGAAATGCCTATCACCACCTATATTTGAAATGCCTATCGGCAACCATATCTGGAATGCCTATCGGCACCTATATTTAAAACGCCTATCCGCTTCTATATCTGAAATGCCTATCGGCACCTATTTTTAAAATGCCAATCGGCAACTATATCTGAAATGCCTATCGGCACCTATATCTGAAATGCCTATCGGCACCTATTTTTGAAATGCCTATCGGAAACTACATCTGAAATGCCTATCAGCACCTATATTTGAAATGCCTATCGGCAATCATATCTGGAATGCCTATCGGCACCTATATTTGAAATGCCTATCGGCTTCCATATCTGAAATGGCTATCGGCACCTATTTTTAAAATGCCAATCGGCAACCATGTCTGAAATGCCTATCGGCACCTATATCTGAAATGCCTATCGGCACCTCTTTTTGAAATGCCTATCGGAAACTACATCTGAAATGCCTATCAGCACCTATATTTGAAATGCCTATCGGCAACCATATCTGGAATGCCTATCGGCACCTATATTTGAAATGCCTATCGGCTTCTATATCTGAAATGCCTATCGGCACCTATTTTTAAAATGCCAATCGGCAACTATATCTGAAATGCCTATCGGCACCTATATCTGAAATGCCTATCGACACCTATTTTTGAAATGCCTATCGGAAACTACATCTGAAATGCCTATCAGCACCTATATTTGAAATGCCTATCGGCAACCATATCTGGAATGCCTATCGGCACCTATATTTAAAATGCCTATCGGCTTCTATATCTGAAATGCCTATCGGCACCTATTTTTAAAATGCCAATTGGCAAATATATCTGAAATGCCTATCGGCACCTATATCTGAAATGCCTATCGGCACCTATTTTTGAAATGCCTATCGGAAACTACATCTGAAATGCCTATCAGCACCTATATTTGAAATGCCTATCGGCAATCATATCTGGAATGCCTATCGGCACCTATATTTGAAATGCCTATCGGCTTCTATATCTGAAATGCCTATCGGCACCTATTTTTAAAATGCCAATCGGCAACTATATCTGAAATGCCTATCGGCACCTATATCTGAAATGCCTATCGACACCTATTTTTGAAATGCCTATCGGAAACTACATCTGAAATGCCTATCAGCACCTATATTTGAAATGCCTATCGGCAACCATATCTGGAATGCCTATCGGCACCTATATTTGAAATGCCTATCGGCTTCTATATCTGAAATGCCTATCGGCACCTATTTTTAAAATGCCAATCGGCAACTATATCTGAAATGCCTATCGGCACCTATATCTGAAATGCCTATCGGCACCTATTTTTTCATTTGCCTATCGGAAACTACATCTGAAATGCCTATCAGCACCTATATTTGAAATGCCTATCGGCAATCATATCTGAAATGCCTATCGACACCTATATTTGAAATACCTATCGGCTTCTATATCTGAAATGCCTATCGGCACCTATTTTTAAAATGCCAATCGGCAACTATATCTGAAATGCCTATCGGCACCTATATCTTAAATGCCTATCGGCATCAATTTTTGAAATGCCTATCGGAAACTACATCTAAAATGCCTATCAGCACCTATATTTGAAATGCCTATCGACAACCATATCTGGAATGCCTATCGCCACCTATATTTGAAATGCCTATCGGCTTCTATATCTGAAATGCTTATCGGCACCTCTTTTTAAAATGCCAATTGGCAACTATATCAGAAATGCCTATCAGCACCTATATCTGAAATGCCTATCGGCACCTTTTTTTGAAATGCCTATCGGAAACTACATCTGAAATGCCTATCAGCACCTATATTTGAAATGCCTATCGGCAACCATATCTGGAATGCCTATCGGCACCTATATTTGAAATGCCTCTCGGCTTCTATATCTGAAATGCCCATCGGCACCTATTTTTAAAATGGCAATCGGCAACTATATCTGAAATGCCTATCGGCACCTATATCTGAAATGCCTATCGGCACCTATTTTTGAAATGCCTATCGGAAACTACATCTGAAATGCCTATCAGCACCTATATTTGAAATGCCTATCGGCAACCATATCTGAAATGCCTATCGGCACCTATATTTGAAATGCCTATCGGCTTCTATATCTAAAATGTCTATCGGCACCTATTTTTAAAATGGCAATCGGCAACTATATCTGAAATGCCTATCGGCACCTATATGTGAAATGCCTATCGGCACCTATTTTTGAAATGCCTATCGGAAACTGCATCTGAAATGCCTATCAGCACCTAAATTTGAAATGCCTATCGGCAACCATATCTGAAATGCCTATCGACACCTATATTTGAAATACCTATCGGCTTCTATATCTGAAATGCCTATCGGCACCTTTTATTAAAATGCCAATCGGCAAATATATCTGAAATGCCTATCGGCACCTATATCTAAAATGCCTATCGGTACCTATTTTTGAAATGCCTATCGGAAACTACCTCTGAAATGCCTATTAGCACTTATATTTGAAATGCCTATCGGCAACCATATCTGGAATGCCTATCGGCACCTATATTTAAAATGCCTATCGGCTTCTATATCTGAAATGCCTATCGGCACCTATATCTGAAATGCCTATCGGCACCTATTTTTGAAATGCCTATCGGAAACTACATCTGAAATGCCTATCAGCACCTATATTTGAAATGCCTATCGGCAACCACATCTGAAATGCCTATCGGCACCTATATCTGAAATGCCTTTCGGCATTCATATCTGAAATGCCTATCGACACCTATATTTGAAATGCCTATCGGCACCTATATTTTAAATGCCTATCGGCAACTATATCTGATATGCCTATCGGCACCTATATCTGAAATGCCTATCGGCACCTATTTTTGAAATGCCTATCGGAAACTACATCTAAAATGCCTATCGGCACCTATCTTTAAAATGCCAATCGGCAACTATATCTGAAATGCCTATCGGCACCTATATCTGAAATGCCTATCGGCACCTATTTTTTTATTTGCCTATCGTAAACTACATCTGAAATGCCTATCAGCACCTATATTTGAAATGCCTATCGACAACCATATCTGAAATACCTATCGACACCTATATTTGAAATACCTATCGGCTTCTATATCTGAAATGCCTATCGGCACCTATTTTTAAAATGCCAATCGGCAACTATATCTGAAATGCCTATCGGCACCTATATCTTAAATGCCTATCGGCATCAATTTTTGAAATGCCTATCGGAAACTACATCTAAAATGCCTATCAGCACCTATATTTGAAATGCCTATCGGCAACCATATCTGGAATGCCTATCGCCACTTATATTTGAAATGCCTATCGGCTTCTATATCTGAAATGCTTATCGGCACCTATTTTTAAAATGACAATTGGCAACTATATCTGAAATGCCTATCGGCACCTATATCTGAAATGCCTATCGGCACCTTTTTTTGAAATGCCAATCGGAAACTACATCTGAAATGCCTATCAGCACCTATATTTGAAATGCCTATCGGCAACCATATCTGGAATGCCTATCGGCACCTATATTTGAAATGCCTCTCGGCTTCTATATCTGAAATGCTTATCGGCACCTATTTTTAAAATGGCAATCGGCAACTATATCTGAAATGCCTAGCGGCACCTATATCTGAAATGCCTATCGGCACATATTTTTGAAATGCCTATCGGAAACTACATCTGAAATGCCTATCAGCACCTATATTTGAAATGCCTATCGGCAACCATATCTGGGATGCCTATCGGTACCTATATTTGAAATGCCTATCGGCTTCTATATCTGAAATGTCTATCGGCACCTATTTTTAAAATGGCAATCGGCAACTATATCTCAAATGCCTATCGGCACCTACATGTGAAATGCCTATCGGCACCTATTTTGGAAATGCCTATCGGAAACTGCATCTGAAATGCCTATCAGCAGCTAAATTTGAAATGCCTATCGGCAACCATATCTGAAATGCCTATCGACACCTATATTTGAAATACCTATCGGCTTCTATATCTGAAATGCCTATCGGCACCTTTTTTTAAAATGCCAATCGGCAACTATATCTGAAATGACTATCGGCACCTATTTTTAAAATGCCAATCGACAACTATATCAGAAATGCCTATCGGCTCCTATATCTGAAATGCCTATCGGCACCTATTTTTGAAATGCCTTTCGGAAACTACATCTGAAATGCCTATCTGCTCCTATATTTGAAATGCCTATCGGCAACCGTATCTATAATGCCTATCGACACCTATATTTGAAATACCTATCGGCCTCTATATCTGAAATGCCTATCGGCACCTGTTTTTAAAATGCCAATCGGCAACTATATCTGAAATGCCTATCGGCACCTATATCTGAAATGCCTATCGGCATCAATTTTTGAAATGCCTATCGGAAAATACATCTTAAATGCCTATAAGCACCTATATTTGAAATGCCTATCGGCAACCATATCTGGAATGCCTATCGGCACCTATATTTGAAATGCCAATTGGCAACTATACCTGAAATGCCTATCGGCACCTATATCTGAAATGCCTATCGGCACCTATTTTTGAAATGCCTATCGTAAACTACATCTGAAATGCTTATCAGCACCTATATTTGAAATGCCTATCGGCAACCATATCTGGAATGCCTATCGG
>JAVRKA010000816.1:0-48890 GCA_034508555.1 Venustoraphidia nigricollis | reverse complement strand
GGTGTCGATAGGCATTTCAGATATAGGTGTCGATAGGCATTTCAGATATAGGTGTCGATAGGCATTTCAGATATAGGTGTCGATAGGCATTTCAGATATAGGTGTCGATAGGCATTTCATATATAGGTGTCGATAGGCATTTCAGATATAGGTGCCGATAGGCATTTCAGATATAGTTGCCGATTGGCATTTTAAAAATAGGTGCCGATAGGCATTTCAGATATAGAAGCCGATAGGCATTTCAAATATAGGTGCCGATAGGCATTCCAGATATGGTTGCCGATAGGCATTTCAAATATAGGTGCTGATAGGCATTTCAGATGTAGTTTCCGATAGGCATTTCAAAAATAGGTGTCGATAGGCATTTTAGATATAGGTGTCGATTGGCATTTCAGATATAGGTGTCGATAGGCATTTCAGATATAGGTGTCGATAGGCATTTCAGATATAGGTGTCGATAGGCATTTCAGATATAGGTGTCGATAGGCATTTCAGATATAGGTGTCGATAGGCATTTCAGATATAGGTGTCAATAGGCATTTCAGATATAGGTGCCGATAGGCATTTCAGATATAGTTGCCGATTGGCATTTTAAAAATAGGTGCCGATAGGCGTTTCAGATATAGAAGCCGATAGGCATTTCAAATATAGGTGCCGATAGGCATTCCAGATATGGTTGCCGATAGGCATTTCAAATATAGGTGCTGATAGGCATTTCAGATGTAGTTTCCGATAGGCATTTCAAAAATAGGTGTCGATAGGCATTTCAGATATAGGTGTCGATAGGCATTTCAGATATAGGTGTCGATAGGCATTTCAGATATAGGTGTCGATAGGCATTTCAGATATAGGTGTCGATAGGCATTTCAGATATAGGTGTCGATAGGCATTTCAGATATAGGTGTCGATAGGCATTTCAGATATGGTTGCCGATAGGCATTTCAAATATAGGTGCTGATAGGCATTTCAGATGTAGTTTCCGATAGGCATTTCAAAAATAGGTGTCGATAGGCATTTCAGATATAGGTGTCGATAGGCATTTCAGATATAGGTGTCGATAGGCATTTCAGATATAGGTGTCGATAGGCATTTCAGATATAGGTGTCGATAGGCATTTCAGATATAGGTGTCGATAGGCATTTCAGATATAGGTGTCGATAGGCATTTCAGATATAGGTGTCGATAGGCATTTCAGATATAGGTGTCGATAGGCATTTCAGGTATAGGTGTCGATAGGCATTTCAGATATAGGTGTCGATAGGCATTTCAGATATAGGTGCCGATAGGCATTTCAGATATAGTTGCCGATTGGCATTTTAAAAATAGGTGCCGATAGGCATTTCAGATATGGTTGCCGATAGGCATTTCAAATATAGGTGCCGATAGGCATTCCAGATATGGTTGCCGATAGGCATTTCAAATATAGGTGCTGATAGGCATTTCAGATGTAGTTTCCGATAGGCATTTCAAAAATAGGTGTCGATAGGCATTTCAGATATAGGTGTCGATAGGCATTTCAGATATAGGTGTCGATAGGCATTTCAGATATAAGTGTCGATAGGCATTTCAAAAATAGGTGTCGATAGGCATTTCAGATATAGGTGTCGATAGGCATTTCAGATATAGGTGTCGATAGGCATTTCAGATATAGGTGTCGATAGGCATTTCAGATATAGGTGTCGATAGGCATTTCAGATATAGGTGTCGATAGGCATTTCAGATATAGGTGTCGATAGGCATTTCAGATATAGGTGTCGATAGGCATTTCAGATATAGGTGCCGATAGGCATTTCAGATATAGTTGCCGATTGGCATTTTAAAAATAGGTGCCGATAGGCATTTCAGATATAGAAGCCGATAGGCATTTCAAATATAGGTGCCGATAGGCATTCCAGATATGGTTGCCGATAGGCATTTCAAATATAGGTGCTGATAGGCATTTCAGATGTAGTTTCCGATAGGCATTTCAAAAATAGGTGTCGATAGGCATCTCAGATATAGGTGTCGATAGGCATTTCAGATATAGGTGTCGATAGGCATTTCAGATATAGGTGTCAATAGGCATTTCAGATATAGGTGCCGATAAGCATTTCAGATATAGTTGCCGATTGGCATTTTAAAAATAGGTGCCGATAGGCATTTCAGATATAGAAGCCGATAGGCATTTCAAATATAGGTGCCGATAGGCATTCCAGTTATGGTTGCCGATAGGCATTTCAAATATAGGTGCTGATAGGCATTTCAGATGTAGTTTCCGATAGGCATTTCAAAAATAGGTGTCGATAGGCATTTCAGATATAGGTGTCGATAGGCATTTCAGATATAGGTGTCGATAGGCATTTCAGATATAGGTGTCGATAGGCATTTCAGATATAGGTGTCGATAGGCATTTCAGATATAGGTGTCGATAGGCATTTCAGATATAGGTGTCGATAGGCATTTCAGATATAGGTGTCGATAGGCATTTCAGATATAGGTGCCGATAGGCATTTCAGATATAGTTGCCGATTGGCAGTTTAAAAATAGGTGCCGATAGGCATTTCAGATATAGAAGCCGATAGGCATTTCAAATATAGGTGCCGATAGGCATTCCAGATATGGTTGCCGATAGGCATTTCAAATATAGGTGCTGATAGGCATTTCAGATGTAGTTTCCGATAGGCATTTCAAAAATAGGTGTCGATAGGCATTTCAGATATAGGTGTCGATAGGCATTTCAGATATAGGTGTCGATAGGCATTTCAGATATAGGTGTCGATAGGCATTTCAGATATAGGTGTCGATAAGCATTTCAGATATTGGTGTCGATAGGCATTTCAGATATAGGTGTCGATAGGCATTTCAAATATAGGTGCTGATAGGCATTTCAGATGTAGTTTCCGATAGGCATTCCAAAAATAGGTGTCGATAGGCATTTCAGATATAGGTGTCGATAGGCATTTCAGATATAGGTGTCGATAGGCATTTCAGATATAGGTGTCGATAGGCATTTCAGATATAGGTGTCGATAGGCATTTCAGATATAGGTGTCGATAGGCATTTCAGATATAGGTGTCGATAGGCATTTCAGATATAGGTGTCGATAGGCATTTCAGATATAGGTGTCGATAGGCATTTCAGATATAGGTGCCGATAGGCATTTCAGATATAGTTGCCGATTGGCATTTTAAAAATAGGTGCCGATAGGCATTTCAGATATAGAAGCCGATAGGCATTTCAAATATAGGTGCCGATAGGCATTCCAGATATGGTTGCCGATAGGCATTTCAAATATAGGTGCTGATAGGCATTTCAGATGTAGTTTCCGATAGGCATTTCAAAAATAGGTGCCGATAGGCAGTTTAGATATAGGTGTCGATAGGCATTTCAGATATAGGTGTCGATAGGCATTTCAGATATAGGTGTCGATAGGCATTTCAGATATAGGTGTCGATAGGCATTTCAGATATAGGTGTCGATAGGCATTTCAGATATAGGTGTCGATAGGTATTTCAGATATAGGTGCCGATAGGCATTTCAGATATAGTTGCCGATTGGCATTTTAAAAATAGGTGCCGATAGGCATTTCAGATATAGAAGCCGATAGGCATTTCAAATATAGGTGCCGATAGGCATTCCAGATATGGTTGCCGATAGGCATTTCAAATATAGGTGCTGATAGGCATTTCAGATGTAGTTTCCGATAGGCATTTCAAAAATAGGTGTCGATAGGCATTTTAGATATAGGTGTCGATAGGCATTTCAGATATAGGTGTCGATAGGCATTTCAGATATAGGTGTCGATAGGCATTTCAGATATAGGTGTCGATAGGCATTTCAGATATAGGTGTCGATAGGCATTTCAGATATAGGTGTCGATAGGCATTTTAGATATAGGTGTCGATAGGCATTTCAGATATAGGTGTCGATAGGCATTTCAGATATAGGTGCCGATAGGCATTTCAGATATAGTTGCCGATTGGCATTTTAAAAATAGGTGCCGATAGGCATTTCAGATATAGAAGCCGATAGGCATTTCAAATATAAGTGCCGATAGGCATTCCAGATATGGTTGCCGATAGGCATTTCAAATATAGGTGCTGATAGGCATTTCAGATGTAGTTTCCGATAGGCATTTCAAAAATAGGTGTCGATAGGCATTTCAGATATAGGTGTCGATAGGCATTTCAGATATAGGTGTCGATAGGCATTTCAGATATAGGTGTCGATAGGCATTTCAGATATATGTGTCGATAAGCATTTCAGATATAGGTGTCGATAGGCATTTCAGATATAGGTGTCGATAGGCATTTCAAATATAGGTGCTGATAGGCATTTCAGATGTAGTTTCCGATAGGCATTTCAAAAATAGGTGTCGATAGGCATTTCAGATATAGGTGTCGATAGGCATTTCAGATATAGGTGTCGATAGGCATTTCAGATATAGGTGTCGATAGGCATTTCAGATATAGGTGTCGATAGGCATTTCAGATATAGGTGTCGATAGGCATTTCAGATATAGGTGTCGATAGGCATTTCAGATATAGGTGTCGATAGGCATTTCAGATATAGGTGTCGATAGGCATTTCAGATATAGGTGCCGATAGGCATTTCAGATATAGTTGCCGATTGGCATTTTAAAAATAGGTGCCGATAGGCATTTCAGATATAGAAGCCGATAGGCATTTCAAATATAGGTGCCGATAGGCATTCCAGATATGGTTGCCGATAGGCATTTCAAATATAGGTGCTGATAGGCATTTCAGATGTAGTTTCCGATAGGCATTTCAAAAATAGGTGTCGATAGGCATTTCAGATATAGGTGTCGATAGGCATTTCAGATATAGGTGTCGATAGGCATTTCAGATATAGGTGTCGATAGGCATTTCAGATATAGGTGTCGATAGGCATTTCAGATATAGGTGTCGATAGGCATTTCAGATATAGGTGTCGATAGGCATTTCAGATATAGGTGTCGATAGGCATTTCAGATATAGGTGCCGATAGGCATTTCAGATATAGTTGCCGATTGGCATTTTAAAAATAGGTGCCGATAGGCATTTCAGATATGGTTGCCGATAGGCATTTCAAATATAGGTGCTGATAGGCATTTCAGATGTAGTTTCCGATAGGCATTTCAAAAATAGGTGTCGATAGGCATTTCAGATATAGGTGTCGATAGGTATTTCAGATATAGGTGCCGATAGGCATTTCAGATATAGGTGTCGATAGGCATTTCAGATATAGGTGTCGATAGGCATTTCAGATATAGGTGTCGATAGGCATTTCAGATATAGGTGTCGATAGGCATTTCAGATATAGGTGTCGATAGGCATTTCAGATATAGGTGTCGATAGGCATTTCAGATATAGGTGTCGATAGGCATTTCAGATATAGGTGCCGATATGCATTTCAGATATAATTGCCGATTGGCATTTTAAAAATAGGTGCTGATAGGCATTTCAGATATAGAAGCCGATAGGCATTTCAAATATAGGTGCCGATAGGCATTCCAGATATGGTTGCCGATAGGCATTTCAAATATAGGTGCTGATAGGCATTTCAGATGAAGTTTCCGATAGGCATTTCAAAAATAGGTGTCGATAGGCATTTCAGATATAGGTGTCGATAGGCATTTCAGATATAGGTGTCGATAGGCATTTCAGATATAGGTGTCGATAGGCATTTCAGATATAGGTGTCGATAGGCATTTCAGATATAGGTGTCGATAGGCATTTCAGATATAGGTGTCGATAGGCATTTCAGATATAGGTGTCGATAGGCATTTCAGATATAGGTGTCGATAGGCATTTCAGATATAGAGGCCGATAGGCATTTCAAATATAGGTGCCGATAGGCATTCCAGATATGGTTGCCGATAGGCATTTCAAAAAATAGGTGCTGATAGGCATTTCAGATGTAGTTTCCGATAGGCATTTCAAAAATAGGTGTCGATAGGCATTTCAGATATAGGTGTCGATAGGCATTTCAGATATAGGTGTCGATAGGCATTTCAGATATAGGTGTCGATAGGCATTTCAGATATAGGTGGAGATAGGCATTTCAGATATAGGTGTCGATAGGCATTTCAGATATAGGTGTCGATAGGCATTTCAGATATAGGTGTCGATAGGCATTTCAGATATAGGTGCCGATAGGCATTTCAGATATAGTTGCCGATTGGCATTTTAAAAATAGGTGCCGATAGGCATTTCAGATATAGAAGCCGATGGGCATTTCAAATATAGGTGCCGATAGGCATTCCAGATATGGTTGCCGATAGGCATTTCAAATATAGGTGCTGATAGGCATTTCAGATGTAGTTTCCGATAGGCATTTCAAAAATAGGTGTCGATAGGCATTTCAGATATAGGTGTCGATAGGCATTTCAGATAAAGGTGTCGATAGGCATTTCAGATATAGGTGTCGATAGGCATTTCAGATATAGGTGTCGATAGGCATTTCAGATATAGGTGTCGATAGGCATTTCAGATATAGGTGTCGATAGGCATTTCAGATATAGGTGTCGATAGGCATTTCAGATATAGGTGCCGATAGGCATTTCAGATATAGTTGCCGATTGGCATTTTAAAAATAGGTGCCGATAGGCATTTCAGATATAGAAGCCGATAGGCATTTCAAATATAGGTGCCGATAGGCATTCCAGATATGGTTGCCGATAGGCATTTCAAATATAGGTGCTGATAGGCATTTCAGATGTAGTTTCCGATAGGCATTTCAAAAATAGGTGTCGATAGGCATTTCAGATATAGGTGTCGATAGGCATTTCAGATATAGGTGTCGATAGGCATTTCAGATATATGTGTCGATAGGCATTTCAGATATAGGTGTCGATAGGCATTTCAGATATAGGTGTCGATAGGCATTTCAGATATAGGTGTCGATAGGCATTTCAGATATAGGTGTCGATAGGCATTTCAGATATAGGTGTTGATAGGCATTTCAGATATAGGTGTCGATAGGCATTTCAGATATAGGTGTCGATAGGCATTTCAGATATAGGTGTCGATAGGCATTTCAGATATAGGTGCCGATAGGCATTTCCGATATAGTTGCCGATTGGCATTTTAAAAATAGGTGCCGAAGGCATTTCAGATATAGAAGCCGATAGGCATTTCAAATATAGGTGCCGATAGGCATTCCAGATATGGTTGCCGATAGGCATTTCAAATATAGGTGCTGATAGGCATTTCAGATGTAGTTTCCGATAGGCATTTCAAAAATAGGTGTCGATAGGCATTTCAGATATAGGTGTCGATAGGCATTTCAGATATAGGTGTCGATAGGCATTTCAGATATAGGTGTCGATAGGCATTTCAGATATAGGTGTCGATAGGCATTTCAGATATAGGTGTCGATAGGCATTTCAGATATAGGTGTCGATAGGCATTTCAGATATAGGTGTCGATAGGCATTTCAGATATAGGTGCCGATAGGCATTTCAGATATAGTTGCCGATTGGCATTTTAAAAATAGGTGCCGATAGGCATTTCAGATATAGAAGCCGATAGGCATTTCAAATATAGGTGCCGATAGGCATTCCAGATATGGTTGCCGATAGGCATTTCAAATATAGGTGCTGATAGGCATTTCAGATGTAGTTTCCGATAGGCATTTCAAAAATAGGTGTCGATAGGCATTTCAGATATAGGTGTCGATAGGCATTTCAGATATAGGTGTCGATAGGCATTTCAGATATAGGTGTCGATAGGCATTTCAGATATAGGTGTCGATAGGCATTTCAGATATAGGTGTCGATAGGCATTTCAGATATAGGTGTCGATAGGCATTTCAGATATAGGTGCCGATAGGCATTTCAGATATAATTGCCGATTGGCATTTTAAAAATAGGTGCTGATAGGCATTTCAGATATAGAAGCCGATAGGCATTCTAAATATAGGTGCCGATAGGCATTCCAGATATGGTTGCCGATAGGCATTTCAAATATAGGTGCTGATAGGCATTTCAGATGAAGTTTCCGATAGGCATTTCAAAAATAGGTGTCGATAGGCATTTCAGATATAGGTGTCGATAGGCATTTCAGATATAGGTGTCGATAGGCATTTCAGATATAGGTGTCGATAGGCATTTCAGATATAGGTGTCGATAGGCATTTCAGATATAGGTGTCGATAGGCATTTCAGATATAGGTGTCGATAGGCATTTCAGATAAAGGTGTCGATAGGCATTTCAGATATAGGTGTCGATAGGCATTTCAGATATAGAGGCCGATAGGCATTTCAAATATAGGTGCCGATAGGCATTCCAGATATGGTTGCCGATAGGCATTTCAAATATAGGTGCTGATAGGCATTTCAGATGTAGTTTCCGATAGGCATTTCAAAAATAGGTGTCGATAGGCATTTCAGATATAGGTGTCGATAGGCATTTCAGATATAGGTGTCGATAGGCATTTCAGATATAGGTGTCGATAGGCATTTCAGATATAGGTGTCGATAGGCATTTCAGATATAGGTGTCGATAGGCATTTCAGATATAGGTGTCGATAGGCATTTCAGATATAGGTGTCGATAGGCATTTCAGATATAGGTGCCGATAGGCATTTCAGATATAGTTGCCGATTGGCATTTTAAAAATAGGTGCCGATAGGCATTTCAGATATAGAAGCCGATGGGCATTTCAAATATAGGTGCCGATAGGCATTCCAGATATGGTTGCCGATAGGCATTTCAAATATAGGTGCTGATAGGCATTTCAGATGTAGTTTCCGATAGGCATTTCAAAAATAGGTGTCGATAGGCATTTCAGATATAGTTGTCGATAGGCATTTCAGATATAGGTGTCGATAGGCATTTCAGATATAGGTGTCGATAGGCATTTCAGATATAGGTGTCGATAGGCATTTCAGATATAGGTGTCGATAGGCATTTCAGATATAGGTGTCGATAGGCATTTCAGATATAGGTGTCGATAGGCATTTCAGATATAGGTGCCGATAGGCATTTCAGATATAGTTGCCGATTGGCATTTTAAAAATAGGTGCCGATAGGCATTTCAGATATAGAAGCCGATAGGCATTTCAAATATAGGTGCCGATAGGCATTCCAGATATGGTTGCCGATAGGCATTTCAAATATAGGTGCTGATAGGCATTTCAGATGTAGTTTCCGATAGGCATTTCAAAAATAGGTGTCGATAGGCATTTCAGATATAGGTGTCGATAGGCATTTCAGATATAGGTGTCGATAGGCATTTCAGATATAGGTGTCGATAGGCATTTCAGATATAGGTGTCGATAGGCATTTCAGATATAGGTGTCGATAGGCATTTCAGATATAGGTGTCGATAGGCATTTCAGATATAGGTGTCGATAGGCATTTCAGATATAGGTGCCGATAGGCATTTCAGATATAGTTGCCGATTGGCATTTTAAAAATAGGTGCCGATAGGCATTTCAGATATAGAAGCCGATAGGCATTTCAAATATAGGTGCCGATAGGCATTCCAGATATGGTTGCCGATAGGCATTTCAAATATAGGTGCTGATAGGCATTTCAGATGTAGTTTCCGATAGGCATTTCAAAAATAGGTGTCGATAGGATTTCAGATATAGGTGTCGATAGGCATTTCAGATATTAGGTGTCGATAGGCATTTCAGATATAGGTGTCGATAGGCATTTCAGATATAGGTGTCGATAGGCATTTCAGATATAGGTGTCGATAGGCATTTCAGATATAGGTATCGATAGGCATTTCAGATATAGGTGTCGATAGGCATTTCAGATATAGGTGTCGATAGGCATTTCAGATATAGGTGCCGATAGGCATTTCAGATATAGTTGCCGATTAGCAGTTTAAAAATAGGTGCCGATAGGCATTTCAGATATAGAAGCCGATAGGCATTTCAAATATAGGTGCCGATAGGCATTCCAGATATGGTTGCCGATAGGCATTTCAAATATAGGTGCTGATAGGCATTTCAGATGTAGTTTCCGATAGGCATTTCAAAAATAGGTGTCGATAGGCATATCAGATATAGGTGTCGATAGGCATTTCAGATATAGGTGTCGATAGGCATTTCAGATATAGGTGTCGATAGGCATTTCAGATATAGGTGTCGATAGGCATTTCAGATATAGGTGTCGATAGGCATTTCAGATATAGGTGTCGATAGGCATTTCAAATATAGGTGCTGATAGGCAGTTCAGATGTAGTTTTTGATAGGCATTTCAAAAATAGGTGTCGATAAGCATTTCAGATATAGGTGTCGATAGGCATTTCAGATATAGGTGTCGATAGGCATTTCAGATATAGGTGTCGATAGGCATTTCAGATATAGGTGTCGATAGGCATTTCAGATATAGGTGTCGATAGGCATTTCAGATATAGGTGTCGATAGGCATTTCAGATATAGGTGTCGATAGGCATTTCAGATATAGTTGTCGATAGGCATTTCAGATATAGGTGCCGATAGGCATTTCAGATATAGTTGCCGATTGGCATTTTAAAAAAGGTGCCGATAGGCATTTCAGATATAGAAGCCGATAGGCATTTCAAATATAGGTGCCGATAGGCATTCCAGATATGGTTGCCGATAGGCATTTCAAATATAGGTGCTGATAGGCATTTCAGATGTAGTTTCCGATAGGCATTTCAAAAATAGGTGTCGATAGGCATTTCAGATATAGGTGTCGATAGGCATTTCAGATATAGGTGTCGATAGGCATTTCAGATATAGGTGTCGATAGGCATTTCAGATATAGGTGTCGATAGGCATTTCAGATATAGGTGTCGATAGGCATTTCAGATATGGTTGCCGATAGGCATTTCAAATATAGGTGCTGATAGGCATTTCAGATATAGTTGCCGATTGGCATTTTAAAAATAGGTGCCGATAGGCATTTCAGATATAGAAGCCGATGGGCATTTCAAATATAGGTGCCGATAGGCATTCCAGATATGGTTGCCGATAGGCATTTCAAATATAGGTGCTGATAGGCATTTCAGATGTAGTTTCCGATAGGCATTTCAAAAATAGGTGTCGATAGGCATTTCAGATATAGGTGTCGATAGGCATTTCAGATAAAGGTGTCGATAGGCATTTCAGATATAGGTGTCGATAGGCATTTCAGATATAGGTGTCGATAGGCATTTCAGATATAGGTGTCGATAGGCATTTCATATATAGGTGTCGATAGGCATTTCAGATATAGGTGTCGATAGGCATTTCAGATATAGGTGCCGATAGGCATTTCAGATATAGTTGCCGATTGGCATTTTAAAAATAGGTGCCGATAGGCATTTCAGATATAGAAGCCGATAGGCATTTCAAATATAGGTGCCGATAGGCATTCCAGATATGGTTGCCGATAGGCATTTCAAATATAGGTGCTGATAGGCATTTCAGATGTAGTTTCCGATAGGCATTTCAAAAATAGGTGTCGATAGGCATTTCAGATATAGGTGTCGATAGGCATTTCAGATATAGGTGTCGATAGGCATTTCAGATATAGGTGTCGATGGGCATTTCAGATATAGGTGTCGATAGGCATTTCAGATATAGGTGTCGATAGGCATTTCAGATATAGGTGTCGATAGGCATTTCAGATATAGGTGTCGATAGGCATTTCAGATATAGGTGTCGATAGGCATTTCAGATATAGGTGTCGATAGGCATTTCAGATATAGGTGTCGATAGGCATTTCAGATATAGGTGTCGATAGGCATTTCAGATATAGGTGCCGATAGGCATTTCAGATATAGAAGCCGATAGGCATTTCAAATATAGGTGCCGATAGGCATTTCAGATATAGGTGTCGATAGGCATTTCAGATATAGGTGTCGATAGGCATTTCAGATATAGGTGCCGATAGGCATTTCAGATATAGTTGCCGATTGGCATTTTAAAAATAGGTGCCGATAGGCATTTCAGATATAGAAGCCGATAGGCATTTCAAATATAGGTGCCGATAGGCATTCCAGATATGGTTGCCGATAGGCATTTCAAATATAGGTGCTGATAGGCATTTCAGATGTAGTTTCCGATAGGCATTTCAAAAATAGGTGTCGATAGGCATTTTAGATATAGGTGTCGATGGGCATTTCAGATATAGGTGTCGATAGGCATTTCAGATATAGGTGTCGACAGGGATTTCAGATATAGGTGTCGATAGGCATTTCAGATATAGGTGTCGATAGGCATTTCAGATATAGGTGTCGATAGGCATTTCAGATATAGGTGTCGATAGGCATTTCAGATATAGGTGTCGATAGGCATTTCAGATATAGGTGCCGATAGGCATTTCAGATATAGTTGCCGATTGGCATTTTAAAAATAGGTGCCGATAGGCATTTCAGATATAGAAGCCGATAGGCATTTCAAATATAGGTGCCGATAGGCATTCCAGATATGGTTGCCGATAGGCATTTCAAATATAGGTGCTGATAGGCATTTCAGATGTAGTTTCCGATAGGCATTTCAAAAATAGGTGTCGATAGGCATTTCAGATATAGGTGTCGATTGGCATTTCAGATATAGGTGTCGATAGGCATTTCAGATATAGGTGTCGATAGGCATTTCAGATATAGGTGTCGATAGGCATTTCAGATATAGGTGTCGATAGGCATTTCAGATATAGGTGTCGATAGGCATTTCAGATATAGGTGTCGATAGGCATTTCAGATATAGGTGCCGATAGGCATTTCAGATATAGTTGCCGCTTGGCATTTTAAAAATAGGTGCCGATAGGCATTTCAGATATAGAAGCCGATAGGCATTTCAAATATAGGTGCCGATAGGCATTCCAGATATGGTTGCCGATAGGCATTTCAAATATAGGTGCTGATAGGCATTTCAGATGTAGTTTCCGATAGGCATTTCAAAAATAGGTGTCGATAGGCATTTCAGATATAGGTGTCGATAGGCATTTCAGATGTAGGTGTCGATAGGCATTTCAGATATAGGTGTCGATAGGCATTTCAGATATAGGTGTCGATAGGCATTTCAGATATAGGTGTCGATAGGCATTTAAGATATAGGTGTCGATAGGCATTTCAGATATAGGTGTCGATAGGCATTTCAGATATAGGTGCCGATAGGCATTTCAGATATAGTTGCCGATTGGCATTTTAAAAATAGGTGCCGATAGACATTTCAGATATAGAAGCCGATAGGCATTTCAAATATAGGTGCCGATAGGCATTCCAGATATGGTTGCCGATAGGCATTTCAAATATAGGTGCTGATAGGCATTTCAGATGTAGTTTTCGATAGGCATTTCAAAAATAGGTGTCGATAGGCATTTCAGATATAGGTGTCGATAGGCATTTCAGATATAGGTGTCGATAGGCATTTCAGATATAGGTGTCGATAGGCATTTCAGATATAGGTGTCGATAGGCATTTCAGATATAGGTGTCGATAGGCATTTCAGATATAGGTGTCGATAGGCATTTCTCAATATAGGTGTCGATAGGCATTTCAGATATAGGTGCCGATAGGCATTTCAGATATAGTTGCCGATTGGCAGTTTAAAAATAGGTGCCGATAGGCATTTCAGATATAGAAGCCGATAGGCATTTCAAATATAGGTGCCGATAGGCATTCCAGATATGGTTGCCGATAGGCATTTCAAATATAGGTGCTGATAGGCATTTCAGATGTAGTTTCCGATAGGCATTTCAAAAATAGGTGTCGATAGGCATTTCAGATATAGGTGTCGATAGGCATTTCAGATATAGGTGTCGATAGGCATTTCAGATATAGGTGGCGATAGGCATTTCAGATATAGGTGTCGATAGGCATTTCAGATATAGGTGTCGATAGGCATTTCAGATATAGGTGTCGATAGGCATTTCAGATATAGGTGTCGATAGGCATTTCAGATATAAGTGCCGATAGGCATTTCAGATATAGTTGCCGATTGGCATTTTAAAAATAGGTGCCGATAGGCATTTCAGATATAGAAGCCGATAGGCATTTCAAATATAGGTGCCGATAGGCATTCCAGATATGGTTGCCGATAGGCATTTCAAATATAGGTGCTGATAGGCATTTCAGATGTAGTTTCCGATAGGCATTTCAAAAATAGGTGTCGATAGGCATTTTAGATATAGGTGTCGATAGGCATTTCAGATATAGGTGTCGATAGGCATTTCAGATATAGGTGTCGATAGGCATTTCAGATATAGGTGTCGATAGGCATTTCAGATATAGGTGTCGATAGGCATTTCAGATATAGGTGTCGATAGGCATTTCAGATATAGGTGTCGATAGGCATTTCAGATATAGGTGTCGATAGGCATTTCAGATATAGGTGCCGATAGGCATTTCAGATATAGTTGCCGATTGGCATTTTAAAAATAGGTGCCGATAGGCATTTCAGATATAGAAGCCGATAGGCATTTCAAATATAAGTGCCGATAGGCATTCCAGATATGGTTGCCGATAGGCATTTCAAATATAGGTGCTGATAGGCATTTCAGATGTAGTTTCCGATAGGCATTTCAAAAATAGGTGTCGATAGGCATTTCAGATATAGGTGTCGATAGGCATTTCAGATATAGGTGTCGATAGGCATTTCAGATATAGGTGTCGATAGGCATTTCAGATATAGGTGTCGATAGGCATTTCAGATATAGGTGTCGATAGGCATTTCAAATATAGGTGCTGATAGGCATTTCAGATGTAGTTTCCGATAGGCATTTCAAAAATAGGTGTCGATAGGCATTTCAGATATAGGTGTCGATAGGCATTTCAGATATAGGTGTCGATAGGCATTTCAGATATAGGTGTCGATAGGCATTTCAGATATAGGTGTCGATAGGCATTTCAGATATAGGTGTCGATAGGCATTTCAGATATAGGTGTCGATAGGCATTTCAGATATAGGTGTCGATAGGCATTTCAGATATAGGTGTCGATAGGCATTTCAGATATAGGTGCCGATAGGCATTTCAGATATAGTTGCCGATTGGCATTTTAAAAATAGGTGCCGATAGGCATTTCAGATATAGAAGCCGATAGGCATTTCAAATATAGGTGCCGATAGGCATACCAGATATGGTTGCCGATAGGCATTTCAAATATAGGTGCTGATAGGCATTTTAGATGTAGTTTCCGATAGGCATTTCAAAAATAGGTGTCGATAGGCATTTCAGATATAGGTGTCGATAGGCATTTCAGATATAGGTGTCGATAGGCATTTCAGATATAGGTGTCGATAGGCATTTCAGATATAGGTGTCGATAGGCATTTCAGATATAGGTGTCGATAGGCATTTCAGATATAGGTGTCGATAGGCATTTCAGATATAGGTGTCGATAGGCATTTCAGATATAGGTGCCGATAGGCATTTCAGATATAATTGCCGATTGGCATTTTAAAAATAGTTGCTGATAGGCATTTCAGATATAGAAGCCGATAGGCATTTCAAATATAGGTGCCGATAGGCATTCCAGATATGGTTGCCGATAGGCATTTCAAATATAGGTGCTGATAGGCATTTCAGATGAAGTTTCCGATAGGCATTTCAAAAATAGGTGTCGATAGGCATTTCAGATATAGGTGTCGATAGGCATTTCAGATATAGGTGTCGATAGGCATTTCAGATATAGGTGTCGATAGGCATTTCAGATATAGGTGTCGATAGGCATTTCAGATATAGGTGTCGATAGGCATTTCAGATATAGGTGTCGATAGGCATTTCAGATATTGGTGTCGATAGGCATTTCAGATATAGGTGTCGATAGGCATTTCAGATATAGGTGTCGATAGGCATTTCAGATATAGGAGTCGATAGGCATTTCAGATATAGGTGCCGATATGCATTTCAGATATAGTTGCCGATTGGCGTTTTAAAAATGGGTGCCGATAGGCATTTCAGATATAGAAGCCGATAGGCATTTCAAATATAGGTGCCGATAGGCATTCCAGATATGGTTGCCGATAGGCATTTCAAATATAGGTGCTGATAGGCATTTCAGATGTAGTTTCCGATAGGCTTTTCAAAAATAGGTGTCGATAGGCATTTCAGATATAGGTGTCGATAGGCATTTCAGATATAGGTGTCGATAGGCATTTCAGATATAGGTGTCGATAGGCATTTCAGATATAGGTGTCGATAGGCATTTCAGATATAGGTGTCGATAGGCATTTCAGATATAGGTGTCGATAGGCATTTCAGATATAGGTGCCGATAGGCATTTCAGATATAGTTGCCTATTGGCATTTTAAAAATAGGTGCCGATAGGCATTTCAGATATAGAAGCCGATAGGCATTTCAAATATAGGTGCCGATAGGCATTCCAGATATGGTTGCCGATAGGCATTTCAAATATAGGTGCTGATAGGCATTTCAGATGTAGTTTCCGATAGGCATTTCAAAAATAGGTGTCGATAGGCATTTCAGATATAGGTGTCGATAGGCATTTCAGATATAGGTGTCGATAGGCATTTCAGATATAGGTGCCGATAGGCATTTCAGATATAATTGCCGATTGGCATTTTAAAAATAGGTGCCGATAGGCATTTCAGATATAGAAGCCGATAGGCATTTCAAATATAGGTGCCGATAGGCATTCCAGATATGGATCGCCGATAGGCATTTCAAATATAGGTGCTGATAGGCATTTCAGATGTAGTTTCCGATAGGCATTTCAAAAATAGGTGTCGATAGGCATTTCAGATATAGGTGTCGATAGGCATTTCAGATATAGGTGTCGATAGGCATTTCAGATATAGGTGTCGATAGGCATTTCAGATATAGGTGTCGATAGGCATTTCAGATATAGGTGTCGATAGGCATTTCAGATATAGGTGTCGATAGGCATTTCAGATATAGGTGTCGATAGGCATTTCAGATATAGGTGTCGATAGGCATTTCAGATATAGAAGCCGATAGGCATTTCAAATATAGGTGCCTATAGGCATTCCAGATATGGTTGCCGATAGGCATTTCAAATATAGATGCTGATAGGCATTTCAGATGTAGTTTCCGATAGGCATTTCAAAAATAGGTGTCGATAGGCATTTCAGATATAGGTGTCGATAGGCATTTCAGATATAGGTGTCGATAGGCATTTCAGATATAGGTGTCGATAGGCATTTCAGATATAGGTGTCGATAGGCATTTCAGATATAGGTGTCGATAGGCATTTCAGATATAGGTGTCGATAGGCATTTCAGATATAGGTGTCGATAGGCATTTCAGATATAGGTGCCGATAGGCATTTCAGATATAGTTGCCGATTGGCTTTTTAAAAATAGGTGCCGATTGGCAATTTATAAATAGTTGCCGATAGGCATTTCAGATATAGAAGCCGATAGGCATTTCAAATATAGGTGCCGATAGGCATTCCAGATATGGTTGCCGATAGGCATTTCAAAAATAGGTGCTGATAGGCATTTCATATGTAGTTTCCGATAGGCATTTCAAAAATAGGTGTCGATAGGCATTTCAGATATAGGTGTCGATAGGCATTTCAGATATAGGTGTCGATAGGCATTTCAGATATAGGTGTCGATAGGCATTTCAGATATAGGTGTCGATAGGCATTTCAGATATAGGTGTCGATAGGCATTTCAGATATAGGTGTCGATAGGCATTTCAGATATAGGTGTCGATAGGCATTTCAGATATAGGTGCCGATAGGCATTTCAGATATAGTTGCCGATTGGCATTTTAAAAATAGGTGCCGATAGGCATTTCAGATATAGAAGCCGATAGGCATTTCAAATATAGGTGCCGATAGGCATTCAAGATATGGTTGCCGATAGGCATTTCAAATATAGGTGCTGATAGGCATTTCAGATGTAGTTTCCTATAGGCATTTCAAAAATAGGTGTCGATAGGCATTTCAGATATAGGTGTCGATAGGCATTTCAGATATAGGTGTCGATAGGCATTTCAGATATAGGTGTCGATAGGCATTTCAGTTATAGGTGTCGATAGGCATTTCAGATATAGGTGTCGATAGGCATTTCAGATATAGGTGTCGATAGGCATTTCAGATATAGGTGTCGATAGGCATTTCAGATATAGGTGCCGATAGGCATTTCAGATATAGTTGCCGATTGGCAGTTTAAAAATAGGTGCCGATAGGCATTTCAGATATAGAAGCCGATAGGCATTTCAAATATAGGTGCCGATAGGCATTCCAGATATGGTTGCCGATAGGCATTTCAAATATAGGTGCTGAGAGGCATTTCAGATGTAGTTTCCGATAAGCATTTCAAAAATAGGTGTCGATAGGCATTTCAGATATAGGTGTCGATAGGCATTTCAGATATAGGTGTCGATAGGCATTTCAGATATAGGTGGCGATAGGCATTTCAGATATAGGTGTCGATAGGCATTTCAGATATAGGTGTCGATAGGCATTTCAGATATAGGTGTCGATAGGCATTTCAGATATAGGTGTCGATAGGCATTTCAGATATAGGTGTCGATAGGCATTTCAGATATAGGTGCCGATAGGCATTTCAGATATAGTTGCCGATTAGCATTTTAAAAATAGGTGCCGATAGGCATTTCAGATATAGAAGCCGATGGGCATTTCAAATATAGGTGCCGATAGGCATTCCAGATATGGTTGCCGATAGGCATTTCAAATATAGGTGCTGATAGGCATTTCAGATGTAGTTTCCGATAGGCATTTCAAAAATAGGTGTCGATAGGCATTTCAGATATAGGTGTCGATAGGCATTTCAGATATAGGTGTCGATAGGCATTTCAGATATAGGTGTCGATAGGCATTTCAGATAAAGGTGTCGATAAGCATTTCAGATATAGGTGTCGATAGGCATTTCAGATATAGGTGTCGATAGGCATTTCAGATATAGGTGTCGATAGGCATTTCAGATATAGGTGCCGATAGGCATTTCAGATATAGTTGCCGATTGGCATTTTAAAAATAGGTGCCGATAGGCATTTCAGATATAGAAGCCGATAGGCATTTCAAATATAGGTGCCGATAGGCATTCCAGATATGGTTGCCGATAGGCATTTCAAATATAGGTGCTGATTGGCATTTCAGATGTAGTTTCCGATAGGCATTTCAAAAATAGGTGTCGATAGGCCTTTCAGATATAGGTGTCGATAGGCATTTCAGATATAGGTGTCGATAGGCATTTCAGATATAGGTGTCGATAGGCATTTCAGATATAGGTGTCGATAGGCATTTCAGATATAGGTGTCGATAGGCATTTCAGATATAGGTGTCGATAGGCATTTCAGATATAGGTGTCGATAGGCATTTCAGATATATGTGCCGATAGGCATTTCAGATATAGTTGCCGATTGGCATTTTAAAAATAGGTGCCGATAGGCATTTCAGATATAGAAGCCGATAGGCATTTCAAATATAAGTGCCGATAGGCATTCCAGATATGGTTGCCGATAGGCATTTCAAATATAGGTGCTGATAGGCATTTCAGATGTAGTTTCCGATAGGCATTTCAAAAATAGGTGTCGATAGGCATTTCAGATATAGGTGTCGATAGGCATTTCAGATATAGGTGTCGATAGGCATTTCAGATATAGGTGTCGATAGGCATTTCAGATATAGGTGTCGATAGGCATTTCAGATATAGGTGTCGATAGGCATTTCAGATATAGGTGTCGATAGGCATTTCAGATATAGGTGTCGATAGGCATTTCAGATATAGGTGCCGATAGGCATTTCAGATATAGTTGCCGATTGGCAGTTTAAAAATAGGTGCCGATAGGCATTTCAGATATAGAAGCCGATAGGCATTTCAAATATAGGTGCCGATAGGCATTCCAGATATGGTTGCCGATAGGCATTTCAAATATAGGTGCTGATAGGCATTTCAGATGATGTTTCCGATAGGCATTTCAAAAATAGGTGTCGATAGGCATTTCAGATATAGGTGTCGATAGGCATTTCAGATATAGGTGTCGATAGGCATTTCAGATATAGGTGTCGATAGGCATTTCAGATATAGGTGTCGATAAGCATTTCAGATATAGGTGTCGATAGGCATTTCAGATATAGGTGTCGATAGGCATTTCAAATATAGGTGCTGATAGGCATTTCAGATGTAGTTTCCGATAGGCATTCCAAAAATAGGTGTCGATAGGCATTTCAGATATAGGTGTCGATAGGCATTTCAGATATAGGTGTCGATAGGCATTTCAGATATAGGTGTCGATAGGCATTTCAGATATAGGTGTCGATAGGCATTTCAGATATAGGTGTCGATAGGCATTTCAGATATAGGTGTCGATAGGCATTTCAGATATAGGTGTCGATAGGCATTTCAGATATAGGTGTCGATAGGCATTTCAGATATAGGTGTCGATAGGCATTTCAGATATAGGTGTCGATAGGCATTTCAGATATAGGTGTCGATAGGCATTTCAGATATAGGTGTCGATAGGCATTTCAGATATAGGTGTCGATAGGCATTTCAGATATAGGTGTCGATAGGCATTTCAGATATAGGTGTCGATAGGCATTTCAGATATAGGTGTCGATAGGCATTTCAGATATAGGTGTCGATAGGCATTTCAGATATAGGTGTCGATAGGCATTTCAGATATAGGTGTCGATAGGCATTTCAGATATAGGTGTCGATAGGCATTTCAGATATAGGTGCCGATAGGCATTTCAGATATAGTTGCCGATTGGCATTTTAAAAATAGGTGCCGATAGGCATTTCAGATATAGGTGCCGATAGGCATTTCAGATATAGTTGCCGATTGGCATTTTAAAAATAGGTGCCGATAGGCATTTCAGATATAGAAGCCGATAGGCATTTCAAATATAGGTGCTGATAGGCATTTCAGATGTAGTTTCCGATAGGCATTTTAAAAATAGGTGCCGATGGGCATTTCAGATATAGAAGCCGATAGGCATTGCAAATATAAGTGCCGATAGGCATTCCAGATATGGTTGCCGATAGGCATTTCAAATATAGGTGCTGATAGGCATTTCAGATGTAGTTTCCGATAGGCATTTCAAAAATAGGTGTCGATAGGCATTTCAGATATAGGTGTCGATAGGCATTTCAGATATAGGTGTCGATAGGCATTTCAGATATAGGTGTCGATAGGCATTTCAGATATAGGTGTCGATAAGCATTTCAGATATAGGTGTCGATAGGCATTTCAGATATAGGTGCCGATAGGCATTTCAGATATAATTGCCGATTGGCATTTTAAAAATAGGTGCTGATAGGCATTTCAGATATAGAAGCCGATAGGCATTCTAAATATAGGTGCCGATAGGCATTCCAGATATGGTTGCCGATAGGCATTTCAAATATAGGTGCCGATAGGCATTTCAGATGTAGTTTCCGATAGGCATTTTAAAAATAGGTGTCGATAGGCATTTTAGATATAGGTGTCGATAGGCATTTCAGATATAGGTGTCGATAGGCATTTCAGATATAGGTGTCGATAGGCATTTCAGATATAGGTGTCGATAGGCATTTCAGATATAGGTGTCGATAGGCATTTCAGATATAGGTGTCGATAGGCATTTCAGATATAGGTGTCGATAGGCATTTCAGATATAGGTGTCGATAGGCATTTCAGATATAGGTGTCGATAGGCATTTCAGATATAGGTGCCGATAGGCATTTCAGATATAGTTGCCGATTGGCATTTTAAAAATAGGTGCCGATAGGCATTTCAGATATAGAAGCCGATAGGCATTTCAAATATAGGTGCCGATAGGCATTCCAGATATGGTTGCCGATAGGCATTTCAAATATAGGTGCTGATAGGCATTTCAGATGTAGTTTCCGATAGGCATTTCAAAAATAGGTGTCGATAGGCATTTCAGATATAGGTGTCGATAGGCATTTCAGATATAGGTGTCGATAGGCATTTCAGATATAGGTGTCGATAGGCATTTCAGATATAGGTGTCGATAGGCATTTCAGATATAGGTGTCGATAGGCATTTCAGATATAGGTGTCGATAGGCATTTCAGATATAGGTGTCGATAGGCATTTCAGATATAGGTGCCGATAGGCATTTCAGATATAGTTGCCGATTGGCATTTTAAAAATAGGTGCCGATAGGCATTTCAGATATGGTTGCCGATAGGCATTTCAAATATAGGTGCTGATAGGCATTTCAGATGTAGTTTCCGATAGGCATTTCAAAAATAGGTGTCGATAGGCATTTCAGATATAGGTGTCGATAGGTATTTCAGATATAGGTGTCGATAGGCATTTCAGATATAGGTGTCGATAGGCATTTCAGATATAGGTGTCGATAGGCATTTCAGATATAGGTGTCGATAGGCATTTCAGATATAGGTGTCGATAGGCATTTCAGATATAGGTGTCGATAGGCATTTCAGATATAGGTGTCGATAGGCATTTCAGATATAGGTGCCGATAGGCATTTCAGATATAATTGTCGATTGGCATTTTAAAAATAGGTGCTGATAGGCATTTCAGATATAGAAGCCGATAGGCATTTCAAATATAGGTGCCGATAGGCATTCCAGATATGGTTGCCGATAGGCATTTCAAATATAGGTGCTGATAGGCATTTCAGATGAAGTTTCCGATAGGCATTTCAAAAATAGGTGTCGATAGGCATTTCAGATATAGGTGTCGATAGGCATTTCAGATATAGGTGTCGATAGGCATTTCAGATATAGGTGTCGATAGGCAGTTCAGATATAGGTGTCGATAGGCATTTCAGATATAGGTGTCGATAGGCATTTCAGATATAGGTGTCGATAGGCATTTCAGATATAGGTGTCGATAGGCATTTCAGATATAGGTGTCGATAGGCATTTCAGATATAGAGGCCGATAGGCATTTCAAATATAGGTGCCGATAGGCATTCCAGATATGGTTGCCGATAGGCATTTCAAAAAATAGGTGCTGATAGGCATTTCAGATGTAGTTTCCGATAGGCATTTCAAAAATAGGTGTCGATAGGCATTTCAGATATAGGTGTCGATAGGCATTTAAGATATAGGTGTCGATAGGCATTTCAGATATAGGTGTCGATAGGCATTTCAGATATAGGTGTCGATAGGCATTTCAGATATAGGTGTCGATAAGCATTTCAGATATAGGTGTCGATAGGCATTTCAGATATAGGTGTCGATAGGCATTTCAGATATAGGTGCCGATAGGCATTTCAGATATAGTTGCCGATTGGCATTTTAAAAATAGGTGCCGATAGGCATTTCAGATATAGAAGCCGATGGGCATTTCAAATATAGGTGCCGATAGGCATTCCAGATATGGTTGACGATAGGCATTTCAAATATAGGTGCTGATAGGCATTTCAGATGTAGTTTCCGATAGGCATTTCAAAAATAGGTGTCGATAGGCATTTCAGATATAGGTGTCGATAGGCATTTCAGATAAAGGTGTCGATAGGCATTTCAGATATAGGTGTCGATAGGCATTTCAGATATAGGTGTCGATAGGCATTTCAGATATAGGTGTCGATAGGCATTTCAGATATAGGTGTCGATAGGCATTTCAGATATAGGTGTCGATAGGCATTTCAGATATAGGTGCCGATAGGCATTTCAGATATAGTTGCCGATTGGCATTTTAAAAATAGGTGCCGATAGGCATTTCAGATATAGAAGCCGATAGGCATTTCAAATATAGGTGCCGATAGGCATTCCAGATATGGTTGCCGATAGGCATTTCAAATATAGGTGCTGATAGGCATTTCAGATGTAGTTTCCGATAGGCATTTCAAAAATAGGTGTCGATAGGCATTTCAGATATAGGTGTCGATAGGCATTTCAGATATAGGTGTCGATAGGCATTTCAGATATAGGTGTCGATAAGCATTTCAGATATAGGTGTCGATAGGCATTTCAGATATAGGTGTCGATAGGCATTTCAGATATAGGTGTCGATAGGCATTTCAGATATAGGTGTCGATAGGCATTTCAGATATAGGTGTCGATAGGCATTTCAGATATAGGTGTCGATAGGCATTTCAGATATAGGTGTCGATAGGCATTTCAGATATAGGTGCCGATAGGCATTTCAGATATAGTTGCCGATTGGCATTTTAAAAATAGGTGCCGAAGGCATTTCAGATATAGAAGCCGATAGGCATTTCAAATATAGGTGCCGATAGGCATTCCAGATATGGTTGCCGATAGGCATTTCAAATATAGGTGCTGATAGGCATTTCAGATGTAGTTTCCGATAGGCATTTCAAAAATAGGTGTCGATAGGCATTTCAGATATAGGTGTCGATAGGCATTTCAGATATAGGTGTCGATAGGCATTTCAGATATAGGTGTCGATAGGCATTTCAGATATAGGTGTCGATAGGCATTTCCGATATAGGTGTCGATAGGCATTTCAGATATAGGTGTCGATAGGCATTTCAGATATATGTGTCGATAGGCATTTCAGATATAGGTGCCGATAGGCATTTCAGATATAGTTGCCGAGTGGCATTTTAAAAATAGGTGCCGATAGGCATTTCAGATATAGAAGCCGATAGGCATTTCAAATATAGGTGCCGATAGGCATTCCAGATATGGTTGCCGATAGGCATTTCAAATATAGGTGCTGATAGGCATTTCAGATGTAGTTTCCGATAGGCATTTCAAAAATAGGTGTCGATAGGCATTTCAGATATAGGTGTCGATAGGCATTTCAGATATAGGTGTCGATAGGCATTTCAGATATAGGTGTCGATAGGCATTTCAGATATAGGTGTCGATAGGCATTTCAGATATAGGTGTCGATAGGCATTTCAGATATAGGTGCCGATAGGCATTTCAGATATAATTGCCGATTGGCATTTTAAAAATAGGTGCTGATAGGCATTTCAGATATAGAAGCCGATAGGCATTCTAAATATAGGTGCCGATAGGCATTCCAGATATGGTTGCCGATAGGCATTTCAAATATAGGTGCTGATAGGCATTTCAGATGAAGTTTCCGATAGGCATTTCAAAAATAGGTGTCGATAGGCATTTCAGATATAGGTGTCGATAGGCATTTCAGATATAGGTGTCGATAGGCATTTCAGATATAGGTGTCGATAGGCATTTCAGATATAGGTGTCGATAGGCATTTCAGATATAGGTGTCGATAGGCATTTCAGATATAGGTGTCGATAGGCATTTCAGATAAAGGTGTCGATAGGCATTTCAGATATAGGTGTCGATAGGCATTTCAGATATAGAGGCCGATAGGCATTTCAAATATAGGTGCCGATAGGCATTCCAGATATGGTTGCCGATAGGCATTTCAAATATAGGTGCTGATTGGCATTTCAGATGTAGTTTCCGATAGGCATTTCAAAAATAGGTGTCGATAGGCATTTCAGATATAGGTGTCGATAGGCATTTCAGATATAGGTGTCGATAGGCATTTCAGATATAGGTGTCGATAGGCATTTCAGATATAGGTGTCGATAGGCATTTCAGATATAGGTGTCGATAGGCATTTCAGATATAGGTGTCGATAGGCATTTCAGATATAGGTGTCGATAGGCATTTCAGATATAGGTGCCGATAGGCATTTCAGATATAGTTGCCGATTGGCATTTTAAAAATAGGTGCCGATAGGCATTTCAGATATAGAAGCCGATAGGCATTTCAAATATAGGTGCCGATAGGCATTCCAGATATGGTTGCCGATAGGCATTTCAAATATAGGTGCTGATAGGCATTTCAGATGTAGTTTCCGATAGGCATTTCAAAAATAGGTGTCGATAGGCATTTCAGATATAGGTGTCGATAGGCATTTCAGATATAGGTGTCGATAGGCATTTCAGATATAGGTGTCGATAGGCATTTCAGATATAGGTGTCGATAGGCATTTCAGATATAGGTGTCGATAGGCATTTCAGATATAGGTGTCGATAGGCATTTCAGATATAGGTGTCGATAGGCATTTCAGATATAGGTGCCGATAGGCATTTCAGATATAGTTGCCGATTGGCATTTTAAAAATAGGTGCCGATAGGCATTTCAGATATAGAAGCCGATAGGCATTTCAAATATAGGTGCCGATGGGCATTCCAGATATGGTTGCCGATAGGCATTTCAAATATAGGTGCTGATAGGCATTTCAGATGTAGTTTCCGATAGGCATTTCAAAAATAGGTGTCGATAGGTATTTCAGATATAGGTGTCGATAGGCATTTCAGATATAGGTGTCGATAGGCATTTCAGATATAGGTGTCGATAGGCATTTCAGATATAGGTGTCGATAGGCATTTCAGATATAGGTGGCGATAGGCATTTCAGATATAGGTGTCGATAGGCATTTCAGATATAGGTGTCGATAGGCATTTCAGATATAGGTGCCGATAGGCATTTCAGATATAGTTGCCGATTAGCAGTTTAAAAATAGGTGCCGATAGGCATTTCAGATATAGAAGGCCGATAGGCATTTCAAATATAGGTGCCGATAGGCATTCCAGATATGGTTGCCGATAGGCATTTCAAATATAGGTGCTGATAGGCATTTCAGATGTAGTTTCCGATAGGCATTTCAAAAATAGGTGTCGATAGGCATTTCAGATATAGGTGTCGATAGGCATTTCAGATATAGGTGTCGATAGGCATTTCAGTTATAGGTGTCGATAGGCATTTCAGATATAGGTGTCGATAGGCATTTCAGATATAGGTGTCGATAGGCATTTTAGATATAGGTGTCGATAGGCATTTCAAATATAGGTGCTGATAGGCATTTCAGATGTAGTTTCCGATAGGCATTTCAAAAATAGGTGTCGATAGGCATTTCAGATATAGGTGTCGATAGGCATTTCAGATATAGGTGTCGATAGGCATTTCAGATATAGGTGTCGATAGGCATTTCAGATATAGGTGTCGATAGGCATTTCAGATATAGGTGTCGATAGGCATTTCAGATATAGGTGTCGATAGGCATTTCAGATATAGGTGCCGATAGGCATTTCAGATATAGTTGCCGATTGGCATTTTAAAAATAGGTGCCGATAGGCATTTCAGATATAGAAGCCGATAGGCATTTCAAATATAGGTGCCGATAGGCATTCCAGATATGGTTGCCGATAGGCATTTCAAATATAGGTGCTGATAGGCATTTCAGATGTAGTTTCCGATAGGCATTTCAAAAATAGGTGTCGATAGGTATTTCAGATATAGGTGTCGATAGGCATTTCAGATATAGGTGTCGATAGGCATTTCAGATATAGGTGTCGATAGGCATTTCAGATATAGGTGTCGATAGGCATTTCAGATATAGGTGGCGATAGGCATTTCAGATATAGGTGTCGATAGGCATTTCAGATATAGGTGTCGATAGGCATTTCAGATATAGGTGTCGATAGGCATTTCAGATATAGGTGTCGATAGGCATTTCAGATATAGGTGTCGATAGGCATTTCAGATATAGGTGTCGATAGGCATTTCAGATATAGGTGTCGATAGGCATTTCAGATATAGGTGTCGATAGGCATTTCAGATATAGGTGCCGATAGGCATTTCAGATATAGTTGCCGATTGGCATTTTAAAAATAAGTGCCGATAGGCATTTCAGATATAGAAGCCGATAGGCATTTCAAATATAGGTGCCGATAGGCATTCCAGATATGGTTGCCGATAGGCATTTCAAATATAGGTGCTGATAGGCATTTCAGATGTAGTTTCCGATAGGCATTTCAAAAATAGGTGTCGATAGGCATTTCAGATATAGGTGTCGATAGGCATTTCAGATATAGGTGTCGATAGGCATTTCAGATATAGGTGTCGATAGGCATTTCAGATATAGGTGTCGATAGGCATTTCAGATATAGGTGTCGATAGGCATTTCAGATATAGGTGTCGATAGGCTTTTCAGATATAGGTGCCGATAGGCATTTCAGATATAGTTGCTGATTGGCATTTTAAAAATAGGTGCCGATAGGCATTTCAGATATAGAAGCCGATAGGCATTTCAAATATAGGTGCCGATAGGCATTCCAGATATGGTTGCCGATAGGCATTTCAAATATAAGTGCTGATAGGCATTTCAGATGTAGTTTCCGATAGGCATTTCAAAAATAGGTGTCGATAGGCATTTCAGATATAGGTGTCGATAGGCATTTCAGATATAGGTGTCGATAGGCATTTCAGATATAGGTGTCGATAGGCATTTCAGATATAGGTGTCGATAGGCATTTCAGATATAGGTGTCGATAGGCATTTCAGATATAGGTGTCGATAGGCATTTCAGATATAGGTGTCGATAGGCATTTCAGATATAGTTGCCGATTGGCATTTTAAAAATAGGTGCCGATAGGCATTTCAGATATAGAAGCCGATAGGCATTTCAAATATAGGTGCCGATAGGCATTCCAGATATGGTTGCCGATAGGCATTTCAAATATAGGTGCTGATAGGCATTTCAGATGTAGTTTCCGATAGGCATTTCAAAAATAGGTGTCGATAGGCATTTCAGATATAGGTGTCGATAGGCATTTCAGATATAGGTGTCGATAGGCATTTCAGATATAGGTGTCGATAGGCATTTCAGATATAGGTGTCGATAGGCATTTCAGATATAGGTGTCGATAGGCATTTCCGATATAGGTGTCGATAGGCATTTCAGATATAGGTGTCGATAGGCATTTCAGATTTAGTTGCCGATTGGCATTTTAAAAATAGGTGCCGATAGGCATTTCAGATATAGAAGCCGATAGGCATTTCAAATATAGGTGCCGATAGGCATTCCAGATATGGTTGCCGATAGGCATTTCATATATAGGTGCTGATAGGCATTTCAGATGTAGTTTCCGATAGGCATTTCAAAAATAGGTGTCGATAGGCATTTCAGATATAGGTGTCGATAGGCATTTCAGATATAGGTGTCGATAGGCATTTCAGATATAGGTGTCGATAGGCATTTCAGATATAGGTGTCGATAGGCATTTCAGATATAGGTGTCGATAGGCATTTCAGATATAGGTGTCGATAGGCATTTCCGATATAGGTGTCGATAGGCATTTCAGATATAGGTGCCGATAGGCATTTCAGATATAGTTGCCGATTGGCATTTTAAAAATAGGTGCCGATAGGCATTTAAGATATTGAAGCCGATAGGCATTTTAAATATAGGTGCCGATAGGCATTCCAGATATGGTTGCCGATAGGCATTTCAAATATAGGTGCTGATAGGCATTTCAGATGTAGTTTCCGATAGGCATTTCAAAAATAGGTGTCGATAGGCATTTCAGATATAGGTGTCGATAGGTATTTCAGATATAGGTGTCGATAGGCATTTCAGATATAGGTGTCGATAGGCATTTCAGATATAGGTGCCGATAGGCATTTCAGATATAGTTGCCGATTGGCATTTTAAAAATAGGTGCCGATAGGCATTTCAGATATAGAAGCCGATAGGCATTTCAAATATAGGTGCCGATAGGCATTCCAGATATGGTTGCCGATAGGCATTTCAAATATAGGTGCTGATAGGCATTTCAGATGTAGTTTCCGATAGGCATTTCAAAAATAGGTGTCGATAGGCATTTCAGATATAGGTGTCGATAGGCATTTCAGATATAGGTGTCGATAGGCATTTCAGATATAGGTGTCGATAGGCATTTCAGATATAGGTGTCGATAGGCATTTCAGATATAGGTGTCGATAGGCATTTCAGATATAGGTGTCGATAGGCATTTCAGATATAGGTGTCGATAGGCATTTCAGATATAGGTGTCGATAGGCATTTCAGATATAGGTGTCGATAGGCATTTCAGATATAGGTGCCGATAGGCATTTCAGATATAGTTGCCGATTGGCATTTTAAAAATAAGTGCCGATAGGCATTTCAGATATAGAAGCCGATAGGCATTTTAAACATAGGTGCCGATAGGCATTCCAGATATGGTTGCCGATAGGCATTTCAAATATAGGTGCTGATAGGCATTTCAGATGTAGTTTCCGATAGGCATTTCAAAAATAGGTGTCGATAGGCATTTCAGATATAGGTGTCGATAGGCATTTCAGATATAGGTGTCGATAGGCATTTCAGATATAGGTGTCGATAGGCATTTCAGATATAGGTGTCGATAGGCATTTCAGATATAGGTGTCGATAGGCTTTTCAGATATAGGTGCCGATAGGCATTTCAGATATAGTTGCTGATTGGCATTTTAAAAATAGGTGCCGATAGGCATTTCAGATATAGAAGCCGATAGGCATTTCAAATATAGGTGCCGATAGGCATTCCAGATATGGTTGCCGATAGGCATTTCAAATATAAGTGCTGATAGGCATTTCAGATGTAGTTTCCGATAGGCATTTCAAAAATAGGTGTCGATAGGCATTTCAGATATAGGTGTCGATAGGCATTTCAGATATAGGTGTCGATAGGCATTTCAGATATAGGTGTCGATAGGCATTTCAGATATATGTGTCGAAAGGCATTTCAGATATAGGTGTCGATAGGCATTTCAGATATAGGTGCCGATAGGCATTTCAGATATAGTTGCCGATTGGCATTTAAAAAATAGGTGCCGATAGGCATTTCAGATATAGAAGCCGATAGGCATTTCAAATATAGGTGCCGATAGGCATTCCAGATATGGTTGCCGATAGGCATTTCAAATATAGGTGCTGATAGGCATTTCAGATGTAGTTTCCGATAGGCATTTCAAAAATAGGTGTCGATAGGCATTTCAGATATAGGTGTCGATAGGCATTTCAGATATAGGTGTCGATAGGCATTTCAGATATAGGTGTCGATAGGCATTTCAGATATAGGTGTCGATAGGCATTTCAGATATAGGTGTCGATAGGCATTTCAGATATAGGTGTCGATAGGCATTTCAGATATAGGTGTCGATAGGCATTTCAGATATAGTTGCCGATTGGCATTTTAAAAATAGGTGCCGATAGGCATTTCAGATATAGAAGCCGATAGGCATTTCAAATATAGGTGCCGATAGGCATTCCAGACATGGTTGCCGATAGGCATTTCAAATATAGGTGCTGATAGGCATTTCAGATGTAGTTTCCGATAGGCATTTCAAAAATAGGTGTCGATAGGCATTTCAGATATAGGTGTCGAGAGGCATTTCAGATATAGGTGTCGATAGGCATTTCAGATATAGGTGTCGATAGGCATTTCAGATATAGGTGTCGATAGGCATTTCAGATATAGGTGTCGATAGGCATTTCAGATATAGGTGTCGATAGGCATTTCAGATATAGGTGCCGATAGGCATTTCAGATATAGTTGCCGATTGGCATTTTAAAAATAGGTGCCGATAGGCATTTCAGATATAGAAGCCGATAGGCATTTCAAATATAGGTGCCGATAGGCATTCCAGATATGGTTGCCGATAGGCATTTCAAATATAGGTGCTGATAGGCATTTCAGATGTAGTTTCCGATAGGCATTTCAAAAATAGGTGTCGATAGGCATTTCAGATATAGGTGTCGATAGGTATTTCAGATATAGGTGTCGATAGGCATTTCAGATATAGGTGTCGATAGGCATTTCAGATATAGGTGCCGATAGGCATTTCAGATATAGTTGCCGATTGGCATTTTAAAAATAGGTGCCGATAGGCATTTCAGATATAGAAGCCGATAGGCATTTCAAATATAGGTGCCGATAGGCATTCCAGATATGGTTGCCGATAGGCATTTCAAATATAGGTGCTGATAGGCATTTCAGATGTAGTTTCCGATAGGCATTTCAAAAATAGGTGTCAATAGGCATTTCAGATATAGGTGTCGATAGGCATTTCAGATATAGGTGTCGATAGGCATTTCAGATATAGGTGTCGATAGGCATTTCAGATATAGGTGTCGATAGGCATTTCAGATATAGGTGTCGATAGGCATTTCCGATATAGGGGTCGATAGGCATTTCAGATATAGGTGCCGATAGGCATTTCAGATATAGTTGCCGATTGGCATTTTAAAAATAGGTGCCGATAGGCATTTCAGATATAGAAGCCGATAGGCATTTCAAATATAGGTGCCGTTAGGCATTCCAGATATGGTTGCCGATAGGCATTTCAAATATAGGTGCTGATAGGCATTTCAGATGTAGTTTCCGATAGGCATTTCAAAAATAGGTGTCGATAGGCATTTCAGATATAGGTGTCGATAGGTATTTCAGATATAGGTGTCGATAGGCATTTCAGATATAGGTGTCGATAGGCATTTCAGATATAGGTGCCGATAGGCATTTCAGATATAGTTGCCGATTGGCATTTTAAAAATAGGTGCCGATAGGCATTTCAGATATAGAAGCCGATAGGCATTTCAAATATAGGTGCCGATAGGCATTCCAGATATGGTTGCCGATAGGCATTTCAAATATAGGTGCTGATAGGCATTTCAGATGTAGTTTCCGATAGGCATTTCAAAAATAGGTGTCGATAGGCATTTCAGATATAGGTGTCGATAGGCATTTCAGATATAGGTGTCGATAGGCATTTCAGATATAGGTGTCGATAGGCATTTCAGATATAGGTGTCGATAGGCATTTCAGATATAGGTGTCGATAGGCATTTCAGATATAGGTGTCGATAGGCATTTCAGATATAGGTATCGATAGGCATTTCAGATATAGGTGTCGATAGGCATTTCAGATATAGGTGTCGATAGGCATTTCAGATATAGGTGTCGATAGGCATTTCAGATATAGGTGTCGATAGGCATTTCAGATATAGGTGCCGATAGGCATTTCAGATATAGTTGCCGATTGGCATTTTAAAAATAAGTGCCGATAGGCATTTCAGATATAGAAGCCGATAGGCATTTCAAATATAGGTGCCGATAGGCATTCCAGATATGGTTGCCGATAGGCATTTCAAATATAGGTGCTGATAGGCATTTCACATGTAGTTTCCGATAGGCATTTCAAAAATAGGTGTCAATAGGCATTTCAGATATAGGTGTCGATAGGCATTTCAGATATAGGTGTCGATAGGCATTTCAGATATAGGTGTCGATAGGCATTTCAGATATAGGTGTCGATAGGCATTTCAGATATAGGTGTCGATAGGCATTTCAGATATAGGTGTCGATAGGCATTTCAGATATAGGTGTCGATAGGCATTTCAGATATAGGTGCCGATAGGCATTTCAGATATAGTTGCCGATTGGCATTTTAAAAATAGGTGCCGATAGGCATTTCAGATATAGAAGCCGATAGGCATTTCAAATATAGGTGCCGATAGGCATTCCAGATATGGTTGCCGATAGGCATTTCAAATATAGGTGCTGATAGGCATTTCAGATGTAGTTTGCGATAGGCATTTCAAAAATAGGTGTCGATAGGCATCTCAGATATAGGTGTCGATAGGCATTTCAGATATAGGTGTCGATAGGCATTTCAGATATAGGTGTCGATAGGCATTTCAGATATAGGTGTCGATAGGCATTTCAGATATAGGTGTCGATAGGCATTTCAGATATAGGTGTCGATAGGCATTTCAGATATAGGTGTCGATAGGCATTTCCGATATAGGTGTCGATAGGCATTTCAGATATAGGTGCCGATAGGCATTTCAGATATAGTTGCCGATTGGCATTTTAAAAATAGGTGCCGATAGGCATTTCAGATATAGAAGCCGATAGGCATTTCAAATATAGGTGCCGATAGGCATTCCAGATATGGTTGCCGATAGGCATTTCAAATATAGGTGCTGATAGGCATTTCAGATGTAGTTTCCGATAGGCATTTCAAAAATAGGTGTCGATAGGCATTTCAGATATAGGTGTCGATAGGCATTTCAGATATAGGTGTCGATAGGCATTTCAGATATAGGTGTCGATAGGCATTTCAGATATAGGTGTCGATAGGCATTTCAGATATAGGTGTCGATAGGCATTTCAGATAGAGGTGTCGATAGGCATTTCAAATATAGGTGTCGATAGGCATTTCAGATATAGGTGCCGATAGGCATTTCAGATATAGTTGCCGATTGGCATTTTAAAAATAGGTGCCGATAGGCATTTCAGATATAGAAGCCGATAGGCATTTCAAATATAGGTGCCGATAGGCATTCCAGATATGGTTGCCGATAGGCATTTCAAATATAGGTGCTGATAGGCATTTCAGATGTAGTTTCCGATAGGCATTTCAAAAATAGGTGTCGATAGGCATTTCAGATATAGGTGTCGATAGGCATTTCAGATATAGGTGTCGATAGGCATTTCAGATATAGCTGTCGATAGGCATTTCAGATATAGGTGTCGATAGGCATTTCAGATATAGGTGTCGATAGGCATTTCAGATATAGGTGTCGATAGGCATTTCAGATATAGGTGTCGATAGGCATTTTAGATATAAGTGTCGATAGGCATTTCAGATACAGGTGTCGATAGGCATTTCAGATATAAGTGCCGATAGGCATTTCAGATATAGTTGCCGATTGGCATTTTAAAAATAGGTGCCGATAGGCATTTTAGATATAGGTGTCGATAGGCATTTCAGATATAGGTGTCGATAGGCATTTCAGATATTGGTGTCGATAGGCATTTCAGATATAGGTGTCGATAGGCATTTCAGATATAGGTGTCGATAGGCATTTTAGATATAAGTGTCGATAGGCATTTCAGATACAGGTGTCGATAGGCATTTCAGATATAAGTGCCGATAGGCATTTCAGATATAGTTGCCGATTGGCATTTTAAAAATAGGTGCCGATAGGCATTTTAGATATAGGTGTCGATAGGCATTTCAGATATAGGTGTCGATAGGCATTTTAGATACAGGTGTCGATAGGCATTTCAGATATAAGTGCCGATAGGCATTTCAGATATAGTTGCCGATTGGCATTTTAAAAGTAGGTGCCGATAGGCATTTTAGATATAGAAGCCGATAGGCATTTCAAATAAAGGTGCCGATAGGCATTCCAGATATGGTTGCCGATAGGCATTTCAAATATAGGTGCTGATAGGCATTTCAGATGTAGTTTCCGATAGGCATTTCAAAAATTGGTGTCGATAGGCATTTCAGATATAGGTGTCGATAGGCATTTCAGATATAGGTGTCGATAGGCATTTCAGATATAGGTGTCGATAGGCATTTTTTTGATATAGGTGTCGATAGGCATTTCAGATATAGGTGTCGATAGGCATTTCAGATATAGGTGTCGATAGGCATTTCAGATATAGGTGTCGATAGGCATTTCAGATATAGGTGCCGATAGGCATTTCAGATATAGTTGCCGATTGGCAATTTAAAAATAGGTGCCGATAGGCATTTCAGATATAGAAGCCGATAGGCATTTCAAATATAGGTGCCGATAGGCATTCCAGATATGGTTGCCGATAGGCATTTCAAATATAGGTGCTGATAGGCATTTCAGATGTAGTTTCCGATAGGCATTTCAAAAATAGGTGTCAATAGGCATTTCAGATATAGGTGTCGATAGGCATTTCAGATATAGGTGTCGATAGGCATTTCAGATATAGGTGTCGATAGGCATTTCAGATATAAGTGTCGATAGGCATTTCAGATATAGGTGTCGATAGGCATTTCAGATATAGGTGTCGATAGGCATTTCAGATATAGGTGTCGATAGGCATTTCAGATATAGGTGTCGATAGGCATTTCAGATATAGGTGTCGATAGGCATTTCAGATATAGGTGTCGATAGGCATTTCAGATATTGGTGCCGATAGGCATTTCAGATATAGTTGCCGATTGGCATTTTAAAAATAGGTGCCGATAGGCATTTCAGATATAGAAGCCGATAGGCATTTCAAATATAGGTGCCGATAGGCATTCCAGATATGGTTGCCGATAGGCATTTCAAATATAGGTGCTGATAGGCATTTCAGATGTAGTTTCCGATAGGCATTTCAAAAATAGGTGTCGATTGGCATTTCAGATATAGGTGTCGATAGGCATTTCAGATATAGGTGTCGATAGGCATTTCAGATATAGGTGTCGATAGGCATTTCAGATATAGGTGTCGATAGGCATTTCAGATATAGGTGTCGATAGGCATTTCAGATATAGGTGTCGATAGGCATTTCAGATATAGGTGTCGATAGGCATTTCAGATATAGGTGTCGATAGGCATTTCAGATATAGGTGTCGATAGGCATTTCAGATATAGTTGCCGATTGGCACTTTAAAAATAGGTGCCGATAGGCATTTCAGATATAGAAGCCGATAGGCATTTCAAATATAGGTGCCGATAGGCATTCCAGATATGGTTGCCGATAGGCATTTCAAATATAGGTGCTGATAGGCATTTCAGATGTAGTTTCCGATAGGCATTTTAAAAATAGGTGTCGATAGGCATTTCAGATATAGGTGTCGATAGGCATTTCAAATATAGGTGTCGATAGGCATTTCAGATATAGGTGTCGATAGGCACTTCAAATATAGGTGTCGATAGGCATTTCAGATATAGGTGTCGATAGGCATTTCAGATATAGGTGTCGATAGGCATTTCAGATATAGGTGTCGATAGGCATTTCAGATATATGTGTCGATAGGCATTTCAGATATAGGTGTCGATAGGCATTTCAGATATAGGTGCCGATAGGCATTTCAGATATAGTTGCCGATTGGCATTTAAAAAATAGGTGCCGATAGGCATTTCAGATATAGAAGCCGATAGGCATTTCAAATATAGGTGCCGATAGGCATTCCAGATATGGTTGCCGATAGGCATTTCAAATATAGGTGCTGATAGGCATTTCAGATGTAGTTTCCGATAGGCATTTCAAAAATAGGTGTCGATAGGCATTTCAGATATAGGTGTCGATAGGCATTTCAGATATAGGTGTCGATAGGCATTTCAGATATAGGTGTCGATAGGCACTTCAGATATAGGTGTCGATAGGCATTTCAGATATAGGTGTCGATAGGCATTTCAGATATAGGTGTCGATAGGCATTTCAGATATAGGTGCCGTTAGGCATTTCAGATATAGTTGCCGATTGGCATTTTAAAAATAGGTGCCGATAGGCATTTCAGATATAGAAGCCGATAGGCATTTCAAATATAGGTGCCGATAGGCATTCCAGATATGGTTGCCGATAGGCATTTCAAATATAGGTGCTGATAGGCATTTCAGATGTAGTTTCCGATAGGCATTTCAAAAATAGGTGTCGAATGGCATTTCAGATATAGGTGTCGATAGGCATTTCAGATATAGGTGTCGATAGGCATTTCAGATATAGGTGTCGTTAGGCATTTCAGATATAGGTGTCGATAGGCATTTCAGATATAGGTGTCGATAGGCATTTCAGATATAGGTGTCGATAGGCATTTCAGATATAGGTGTCGATAGGCATTTCAGATATAGGTGTCGATAGGCATTTCAGATATAGGTGCCGATAGGCATTTCAGATATAGTTGCCGATTGGCATTTTAAAAATAGGTGCCGATAGGCACTTCAGATATAGAAGCCGATAGGCATTTCAAATATAGGTGCCGATAGGCATTCCAGATATGGTTGCCGATAGGCATTTCAAAAATAGGTGCTGATAGGCATTTCAGATGTAGTTTCCGATAGGCATTTCAAAAATAGGTGTCGATAGGCATTTCAGATATAGGTGTCGATAGGCATTTCAGATATAGGTGTCGATAGGCATTTCAGATATAGGTGTCGATAGGCATTTCAGATATGGGTGTCGATAGGCATTTCAGATATAGGTGTCGATAGGAATTTCAGATATAAGTGTCGATAGGCATTTCAGATATAGGTGTCGATAGGCATTTCAGATATAGGTGTCGATGAGCATTTCAGATATAGGTGCCGATAGGCATTTCAGATATAGTTGCCGATTGGCATTTTAAAAATAGGTGCCGATAGGCACTTCAGATATAGAAGCCGATAGGCATTTCAAATATAGGTGCCGATAGGCATTCCAGATATGGTTGCCGATAGGCATTTCAAATATAGGTGCTGATAGGCATTTCAGATGTAGTTTCCGATAGGCATTTCAAAAATAGGTGTCGATAGGCATTTCAGATATAGGTGTCGATAGGCATTTCAGATATAAGTGTCGATAGGCATTTCAGATATAGGTGTCGATAGGCATTTCAGATATAGGTGTCGATAGGCATTTCAGATATAGGTGTCGATAGGCATTTCAGATATAGGTGCCGATAGGCATTTCAGATATAGTTGCCGATTGGCATTTTAAAAATAGGTGCCGATAGGCATTTCAGATATAGAAGCCAATAGGCATTTCAAATATAGGTGCCGATAGGCATTCCAGATATGGTTGCCGATAGGCATTTCAAATATAGGTGCTGATAGGCATTTCAGATGTAGTTTCCGATAGGCATTTCAAAAATAGGTGTCGATAGGCATTTTAGATATAGGTGTCGATAGGCATTTCAGATATAGGTGTCGATAGGCATTTCAGATATAGGTGTCGATAGGCATTTCAGATATAGGTGTCGATAGGCATTTCAGATATAGGTGTCGATAGGCATTTCAGATATAGGTGTCGATAGGCATTTCAGATATAGGTGTCGATAGGCATTTCAGATATAGGTGCTGATAGGCATTTCAGATATAGTTGCCGATTGGCATTTTTAAAATAGGTGCCGATAGGCATTTCAGATATAGAAGCCGATAAAAATTTCAAATATAGGTGCCGATAGGCATTCCAGATATGGTTGCCGATAGGCATTTCAAATATAGGTGCTGATAGGCATTTCAGATGTAGTTTCCGATAGGCATTTCAAAAATAGGTGTCGATAGGCATTTCAGATATAGGTGTCGATAGGCATTTCAGATATAGGTGTCGATAGGCATTTCAGATATAGGTGTCGATAGGCATTTCAGATATAGGTGTCGATAGGCATTTCAGATATAGGTGTCAATAGGCATTTCAGATATAGGTGTCGATAGGCCTTTCAGATATAGGTGTCGATAGGCATTTCAGATATAGGTGTCGATAGGCAATTTAGATATAGGTGCCGATAGGCATTTCAGATATAGTTGCCGATTGGCATTTTAAAAATAGGTGCCGATTGGCATTTAAAAATAGGTGCCGATAGGCAGTTCAGATATAGAACCGATAGGCATTTCAAATATAGGTGCCGATAGGCATTCCAGATATGGTTGCCGATGGGCATTTCAAATAAAGGTGCTGATAGGCATTTCAGATGTAGTTTCCGATAGGCATTTCAAAAATAGGTGTCGATAGGCATTTCAGATATAGGTGTCGATAGGCATTTTTAGATATAGGTGTCGATAGGCATTTCAGATATAGGTGTCGATAGGCATTTCAGATATAGGTGTCGATAGGCATTTCAGATATAGGTGTCGATAGGCATTTCAGATATAGGTGTCGATAGGCATTTCAGATATAGGTGTCGATAGGCATTTCAGATATAGGTGTCGATAGGCATTTCAGATATAGGTGCCGATAGGCATTTCAGATATAGTTGCCGATTGGCATTTTAAAAATAGGTGCCGATAGGCATTTCAGATATAGAAGCCGATAGGCATTTCAAATATAGGTGCCGATAGGCATTCCAGATATGGTTGCCGATAGGCATTTCAAATATAGGTGCTGATAGGCATTTCAGATGTAGTTTCCGATAGGCATTTCAAAAATAGGTGTCGATAGGCATTTCAGATATAGGTGTCGATAGGCATTTCAGATATAGGTGTCGATAGGCATTTCAGATATAGGTGTCGATAGGCATCTCAGATATAGGTGTCGATAGGCATTTCAGATATAGTTGCCGATAGGCATTTCAGATATAGGTGTCGATAGGCATTTCAGATATAGGTGTCGATAGGCATTTCAGATATAGGTGTCGATAGGCATTTCAGATATAGTTGCCGATTGGCATTTTAAAAATAGGTGCCGATAGGCATTTCAGATATAGAAGCCGATAGGCATTTCAAATATAGGTGCCGATAGGCATTCCAGATATGGTTGCTGATAGGCATTTCAAATATAGGTGCTGATAGGCATTTCAGATGTAGTTTCCGATAGGCATTTCAAAAATAGGTGTCGATAGGCATTTCAGATATAGGTGTCGATAGGCATTTCAGATATAGGTGTCGATAGGCATTTCAGATATAGGTGTCGATAGGCATTTCAGATATAGGTTTTGATAGGCATTTCAGATAAAGGTGTCGATAGGCATTTCAGATATAGGTGTCGATAGGCATTTCAGATATAGGTGTCGATAGGCATTTCAGATATAGGTGCCGATAGGCATTTAAGATATAGTTGCCGATTGGCATTTTAAAAATAGGTGCCGATAGGCATTTCAGATATAGAAGCCGACAGGCATTTCAAATATAGGTGCCGATAGGCATTCCAGATATGGTTGCCGATAGGCATTTCAAATATAGGTGCTGATAGGCATTTCAGATGTAGTTTCCGATAGGCATTTCAAAAATAGGTGTCGATAGGCATTTTAGATATAGGTGTCGATAGGCATTTCAGATATAGGTGTCGATAGGCATTTCAGATATAGGTGTCGATAGGCATTTCAGATATAGGTGTCGATAGGCATTTCCGATATAGGTGTCGATAGGCATTTCAGATATAGGTGCCGATAGGCATTTCAGATATAGTTGCCGATTGGCATTTTAAAAATAGGTGCCGATAGGCATTTCAGATATAGAAGCCGATAGGCATTTCAAATATAGGTGCCGATAGGCATTCCAGATATGGTTGCCGATAGGCATTTCAAATATAGGTGCTGATAGGCATTTCAGATGTAGTTTCCGATAGGCATTTCAAAAATAGGTGTCGATAGGCATTTCAGATATAGGTGTCGATAGGCATTTCAGATATAGGTGTCGATAGGCATTTCAGATATAGGTGTCGATAGGCATTTCAGATATAGGTGTCGATAGGCATTTCAGATATAGGTGTCGATAGGCATTTCAGATAGAGGTGTCGATAGGCATTTCAAATATAGGTGTCGATAGGCATTTCAGATATAGGTGCCGATAGGCATTTCAGATATAGTTGCCGATTGGCATTTTAAAAATAGGTGCCGATAGGCATTTCAGATATAGAAGCCGATAGGCATTTCAAATATAGGTGCCGATAGGCATTCCAGATATGGTTGCCGATAGGCATTTCAAATATAGGTGCTGATAGGCATTTCAGATGTAGTTTCCGATAGGCATTTCAAAAATAGGTGTCGATAGGCATTTCAGATATAGGTGTCGATAGGCATTTCAGATATAGGTGTCGATAGGCATTTCAGATATAGCTGTCGATAGGCATTTCAGATATAGGTGTCGATAGGCATTTCAGATATAGGTGTCGATAGGCATTTCAGATATAGGTGTCGATAGGCATTTCAGATATAGGTGTCGATAGGCATTTTAGATATAAGTGTCGATAGGCATTTCAGATACAGGTGTCGATAGGCATTTCAGATATAAGTGCCGATAGGCATTTCAGATATAGTTGCCGATTGGCATTTTAAAAATAGGTGCCGATAGGCATTTTAGATATAGGTGTCGATAGGCATTTCAGATATAGGTGTCGATAGGCATTTCAGATATTGGTGTCGATAGGCATTTCAGATATAGGTGTCGATAGGCATTTCAGATATAGGTGTCGATAGGCATTTTAGATATAAGTGTCGATAGGCATTTCAGATACAGGTGTCGATAGGCATTTCAGATATAAGTGCCGATAGGCATTTCAGATATAGTTGCCGATTGGCATTTTAAAAATAGGTGCCGATAGGCATTTTAGATATAGGTGTCGATAGGCATTTCAGATATAGGTGTCGATAGGCATTTTAGATACAGGTGTCGATAGGCATTTCAGATATAAGTGCCGATAGGCATTTCAGATATAGTTGCCGATTGGCATTTTAAAAGTAGGTGCCGATAGGCATTTTAGATATAGAAGCCGATAGGCATTTCAAATAAAGGTGCCGATAGGCATTCCAGATATGGTTGCCGATAGGCATTTCAAATATAGGTGCTGATAGGCATTTCAGATGTAGTTTCCGATAGGCATTTCAAAAATTGGTGTCGATAGGCATTTCAGATATAGGTGTCGATAGGCATTTCAGATATAGGTGTCGATAGGCATTTCAGATATAGGTGTCGATAGGCATTTTTTTGATATAGGTGTCGATAGGCATTTCAGATATAGGTGTCGATAGGCATTTCAGATATAGGTGTCGATAGGCATTTCAGATATAGGTGTCGATAGGCATTTCAGATATAGGTGCCGATAGGCATTTCAGATATAGTTGCCGATTGGCAATTTAAAAATAGGTGCCGATAGGCATTTCAGATATAGAAGCCGATAGGCATTTCAAATATAGGTGCCGATAGGCATTCCAGATATGGTTGCCGATAGGCATTTCAAATATAGGTGCTGATAGGCATTTCAGATGTAGTTTCCGATAGGCATTTCAAAAATAGGTGTCAATAGGCATTTCAGATATAGGTGTCGATAGGCATTTCAGATATAGGTGTCGATAGGCATTTCAGATATAGGTGTCGATAGGCATTTCAGATATAAGTGTCGATAGGCATTTCAGATATAGGTGTCGATAGGCATTTCAGATATAGGTGTCGATAGGCATTTCAGATATAGGTGTCGATAGGCATTTCAGATATAGGTGTCGATAGGCATTTCAGATATAGGTGTCGATAGGCATTTCAGATATAGGTGTCGATAGGCATTTCAGATATTGGTGCCGATAGGCATTTCAGATATAGTTGCCGATTGGCATTTTAAAAATAGGTGCCGATAGGCTTTTCAGATATAGAAGCCGATAGGCATTTCAAATATAGGTGCCGATAGGCATTCCAGATATGGTTGCCGATAGGCATTTCAAATATAGGTGCTGATAGGCATTTCAGATGTAGTTTCCGATAGGCATTTCAAAAATAGGTGTCGATTGGCATTTCAGATATAGGTGTCGATAGGCATTTCAGATATAGGTGTCGATAGGCATTTCAGATATAGGTGTCGATAGGCATTTCAGATATAGGTGTCGATAGGCATTTCAGATATAGGTGTCGATAGGCATTTCAGATATAGGTGTCGATAGGCATTTCAGATATAGGTGTCGATAGGCATTTCAGATATAGGTGTCGATAGGCATTTCAGATATAGGTGTCGATAGGCATTTCAGATATAGTTGCCGATTGGCACTTTAAAAATAGGTGCCGATAGGCATTTCAGATATAGAAGCCGATAGGCATTTCAAATATAGGTGCCGATAGGCATTCCAGATATGGTTGCCGATAGGCATTTCAAATATAGGTGCTGATAGGCATTTCAGATGTAGTTTCCGATAGGCATTTTAAAAATAGGTGTCGATAGGCATTTCAGATATAGGTGTCGATAGGCATTTCAAATATAGGTGTCGATAGGCATTTCAGATATAGGTGTCGATAGGCACTTCAAATATAGGTGTCGATAGGCATTTCAGATATAGGTGTCGATAGGCATTTCAGATATAGGTGTCGATAGGCATTTCAGATATAGGTGTCGATAGGCATTTCAGATATATGTGTCGATAGGCATTTCAGATATAGGTGTCGATAGGCATTTCAGATATAGGTGCCGATAGGCATTTCAGATATAGTTGCCGATTGGCATTTAAAAAATAGGTGCCGATAGGCATTTCAGATATAGAAGCCGATAGGCATTTCAAATATAGGTGCCGATAGGCATTCCAGATATGGTTGCCGATAGGCATTTCAAATATAGGTGCTGATAGGCATTTCAGATGTAGTTTCCGATAGGCATTTCAAAAATAGGTGTCGATAGGCATTTCAGATATAGGTGTCGATAGGCATTTCAGATATAGGTGTCGATAGGCATTTCAGATATAGGTGTCGATAGGCACTTCAGATATAGGTGTCGATAGGCATTTCAGATATAGGTGTCGATAGGCATTTCAGATATAGGTGTCGATAGGCATTTCAGATATAGGTGCCGTTAGGCATTTCAGATATAGTTGCCGATTGGCATTTTAAAAATAGGTGCCGATAGGCATTTCAGATATAGAAGCCGATAGGCATTTCAAATATAGGTGCCGATAGGCATTCCAGATATGGTTGCCGATAGGCATTTCAAATATAGGTGCTGATAGGCATTTCAGATGTAGTTTCCGATAGGCATTTCAAAAATAGGTGTCGAATGGCATTTCAGATATAGGTGTCGATAGGCATTTCAGATATAGGTGTCGATAGGCATTTCAGATAAAGGTGTCGTTAGGCATTTCAGATATAGGTGTCGATAGGCATTTCAGATATAGGTGTCGATAGGCATTTCAGATATAGGTGTCGATAGGCATTTCAGATATAGGTGTCGATAGGCATTTCAGATATAGGTGTCGATAGGCATTTCAGATATAGGTGCCGATAGGCATTTCAGATATAGTTGCCGATTGGCATTTTAAAAATAGGTGCCGATAGGCACTTCAGATATAGAAGCCGATAGGCATTTCAAATATAGGTGCCGATAGGCATTCCAGATATGGTTGCCGATAGGCATTTCAAAAATAGGTGCTGATAGGCATTTCAGATGTAGTTTCCGATAGGCATTTCAAAAATAGGTGTCGATAGGCATTTCAGATATAGGTGTCGATAGGCATTTCAGATATAGGTGTCGATAGGCATTTCAGATATAGGTGTCGATAGGCATTTCAGATATGGGTGTCGATAGGCATTTCAGATATAGGTGTCGATAGGAATTTCAGATATAAGTGTCGATAGGCATTTCAGATATAGGTGTCGATAGGCATTTCAGATATAGGTGTCGATGAGCATTTCAGATATAGGTGCCGATAGGCATTTCAGATATAGTTGCCGATTGGCATTTTAAAAATAGGTGCCGATAGGCACTTCAGATATAGAAGCCGATAGGCATTTCAAATATAGGTGCCGATAGGCATTCCAGATATGGTTGCCGATAGGCATTTCAAATATAGGTGCTGATAGGCATTTCAGATGTAGTTTCCGATAGGCATTTCAAAAATAGGTGTCGATAGGCATTTCAGATATAGGTGTCGATAGGCATTTCAGATATAAGTGTCGATAGGCATTTCAGATATAGGTGTCGATAGGCATTTCAGATATAGGTGTCGATAGGCATTTCAGATATAGGTGTCGATAGGCATTTCAGATATAGGTGCCGATAGGCATTTCAGATATAGTTGCCGATTGGCATTTTAAAAATAGGTGCCGATAGGCATTTCAGATATAGAAGCCAATAGGCATTTCAAATATAGGTGCCGATAGGCATTCCAGATATGGTTGCCGATAGGCATTTCAAATATAGGTGCTGATAGGCATTTCAGATGTAGTTTCCGATAGGCATTTCAAAAATAGGTGTCGATAGGCATTTTAGATATAGGTGTCGATAGGCATTTCAGATATAGGTGTCGATAGGCATTTCAGATATAGGTGTCGATAGGCATTTCAGATATAGGTGTCGATAGGCATTTCAGATATAGGTGTCGATAGGCATTTCAGATATAGGTGTCGATAGGCATTTCAGATATAGGTGTCGATAGGCATTTCAGATATAGGTGCTGATAGGCATTTCAGATATAGTTGCCGATTGGCATTTTTAAAATAGGTGCCGATAGGCATTTCAGATATAGAAGCCGATAAAAATTTCAAATATAGGTGCCGATAGGCATTCCAGATATGGTTGCCGATAGGCATTTCAAATATAGGTGCTGATAGGCATTTCAGATGTAGTTTCCGATAGGCATTTCAAAAATAGGTGTCGATAGGCATTTCAGATATAGGTGTCGATAGGCATTTCAGATATAGGTGTCGATAGGCATTTCAGATATAGGTGTCGATAGGCATTTCAGATATAGGTGTCGATAGGCATTTCAGATATAGGTGTCAATAGGCATTTCAGATATAGGTGTCGATAGGCCTTTCAGATATAGGTGTCGATAGGCATTTCAGATATAGGTGTCGATAGGCAATTTAGATATAGGTGCCGATAGGCATTTCAGATATAGTTGCCGATTGGCATTTTAAAAATAGGTGCCGATTGGCATTTAAAAATAGGTGCCGATAGGCAGTTCAGATATAGAACCGATAGGCATTTCAAATATAGGTGCCGATAGGCATTCCAGATATGGTTGCCGATGGGCATTTCAAATAAAGGTGCTGATAGGCATTTCAGATGTAGTTTCCGATAGGCATTTCAAAAATAGGTGTCGATAGGCATTTCAGATATAGGTGTCGATAGGCATTTTTAGATATAGGTGTCGATAGGCATTTCAGATATAGGTGTCGATAGGCATTTCAGATATAGGTGTCGATAGGCATTTCAGATATAGGTGTCGATAGGCATTTCAGATATAGGTGTCGATAGGCATTTCAGATATAGGTGTCGATAGGCATTTCAGATATAGGTGTCGATAGGCATTTCAGATATAGGTGCCGATAGGCATTTCAGATATAGTTGCCGATTGGCATTTTAAAAATAGGTGCCGATAGGCATTTCAGATATAGAAGCCGATAGGCATTTCAAATATAGGTGCCGATAGGCATTCCAGATATGGTTGCCGATAGGCATTTCAAATATAGGTGCTGATAGGCATTTCAGATGTAGTTTCCGATAGGCATTTCAAAAATAGGTGTCGATAGGCATTTCAGATATAGGTGTCGATAGGCATTTCAGATATAGGTGTCGATAGGCATTTCAGATATAGGTGTCGATAGGCATCTCAGATATAGGTGTCGATAGGCATTTCAGATATAGTTGCCGATAGGCATTTCAGATATAGGTGTCGATAGGCATTTCAGATATAGGTGTCGATAGGCATTTCAGATATAGGTGTCGATAGGCATTTCAGATATAGTTGCCGATTGGCATTTTAAAAATAGGTGCCGATAGGCATTTCAGATATAGAAGCCGATAGGCATTTCAAATATAGGTGCCGATAGGCATTCCAGATATGGTTGCTGATAGGCATTTCAAATATAGGTGCTGATAGGCATTTCAGATGTAGTTTCCGATAGGCATTTCAAAAATAGGTGTCGATAGGCATTTCAGATATAGGTGTCGATAGGCATTTCAGATATAGGTGTCGATAGGCATTTCAGATATAGGTGTCGATAGGCATTTCAGATATGGGTGTCGATAGGCATTTCAGATATAGGTGTCGATAGGAATTTCAGATATAAGTGTCGATAGGCATTTCAGATATAGGTGTCGATAGGCATTTCAGATATAGGTGTCGATGAGCATTTCAGATATAGGTGCCGATAGGCATTTCAGATATAGTTGCCGATTGGCATTTTAAAAATAGGTGCCGATAGGCACTTCAGATATAGAAGCCGATAGGCATTTCAAATATAGGTGCCGATAGGCATTCCAGATATGGTTGCCGATAGGCATTTCAAATATAGGTGCTGATAGGCATTTCAGATGTAGTTTCCGATAGGCATTTCAAAAATAGGTGTCGATAGGCATTTCAGATATAGGTGTCGATAGGCATTTCAGATATAAGTGTCGATAGGCATTTCAGATATAGGTGTCGATAGGCATTTCAGATATAGGTGTCGATAGGCATTTCAGATATAGGTGTCGATAGGCATTTCAGATATAGGTGCCGATAGGCATTTCAGATATAGTTGCCGATTGGCATTTTAAAAATAGGTGCCGATAGGCATTTCAGATATAGAAGCCAATAGGCATTTCAAATATAGGTGCCGATAGGCATTCCAGATATGGTTGCCGATAGGCATTTCAAATATAGGTGCTGATAGGCATTTCAGATGTAGTTTCCGATAGGCATTTCAAAAATAGGTGTCGATAGGCATTTTAGATATAGGTGTCGATAGGCATTTCAGATATAGGTGTCGATAGGCATTTCAGATATAGGTGTCGATAGGCATTTCAGATATAGGTGTCGATAGGCATTTCAGATATAGGTGTCGATAGGCATTTCAGATATAGGTGTCGATAGGCATTTCAGATATAGGTGTCGATAGGCATTTCAGATATAGGTGCTGATAGGCATTTCAGATATAGTTGCCGATTGGCATTTTTAAAATAGGTGCCGATAGGCATTTCAGATATAGAAGCCGATAAAAATTTCAAATATAGGTGCCGATAGGCATTCCAGATATGGTTGCCGATAGGCATTTCAAATATAGGTGCTGATAGGCATTTCAGATGTAGTTTCCGATAGGCATTTCAAAAATAGGTGTCGATAGGCATTTCAGATATAGGTGTCGATAGGCATTTCAGATATAGGTGTCGATAGGCATTTCAGATATAGGTGTCGATAGGCATTTCAGATATAGGTGTCGATAGGCATTTCAGATATAGGTGTCAATAGGCATTTCAGATATAGGTGTCGATAGGCCTTTCAGATATAGGTGTCGATAGGCATTTCAGATATAGGTGTCGATAGGCAATTTAGATATAGGTGCCGATAGGCATTTCAGATATAGTTGCCGATTGGCATTTTAAAAATAGGTGCCGATTGGCATTTAAAAATAGGTGCCGATAGGCAGTTCAGATATAGAACCGATAGGCATTTCAAATATAGGTGCCGATAGGCATTCCAGATATGGTTGCCGATGGGCATTTCAAATAAAGGTGCTGATAGGCATTTCAGATGTAGTTTCCGATAGGCATTTCAAAAATAGGTGTCGATAGGCATTTCAGATATAGGTGTCGATAGGCATTTTTAGATATAGGTGTCGATAGGCATTTCAGATATAGGTGTCGATAGGCATTTCAGATATAGGTGTCGATAGGCATTTCAGATATAGGTGTCGATAGGCATTTCAGATATAGGTGTCGATAGGCATTTCAGATATAGGTGTCGATAGGCATTTCAGATATAGGTGTCGATAGGCATTTCAGATATAGGTGCCGATAGGCATTTCAGATATAGTTGCCGATTGGCATTTTAAAAATAGGTGCCGATAGGCATTTCAGATATAGAAGCCGATAGGCATTTCAAATATAGGTGCCGATAGGCATTCCAGATATGGTTGCCGATAGGCATTTCAAATATAGGTGCTGATAGG
>JAVRKA010000815.1:0-48923 GCA_034508555.1 Venustoraphidia nigricollis | reverse complement strand
ATATAGGTGTCGATAGGCATTTCAGATATAGGTGTCGATAGGCATTTCAGATATAGGTGTCGATAGGCATTTCAGATATAGGTGTCGATAGGCATTTCAGATATAGGTGTCGATAGGCATTTCAGATATAGGTGTCGATAGGCATTTCAGATATAGGTGTCGATAGGCATTTCAGATATAGGTGTCGATAGGCATTTCAGATATAGGTGCCGATAGGCATTTCAGATATAGTTGCCGATTGGCATTTGAAAAATAGGTGCCGATAGGCATTTCAGATATAGAAGCCGATAGGCATTTCAAATATAGGTGCCGATAGGCATTCCAGATATGGTTGCCGATAGGCATTTCAAATATAGGTGCTGATAGGCATTTCAGATGTAGTTTCCGATAGGCATTTCAAAAATAGGTGTCGATAGGCATTTCAGATATAGGTGTCGATAGGCATTTCAGATATAGGTGTCGATAGGCATTTCAGATATAGGTGTCGATAGGCATTTCGGAAATAGGTGTCGATAGGCATTTCAGATATAGGTGTCGATAGGCGTTTCAGATATAGGTGTCGATAGGCATTTCAGATATAGGTGTCGATAGGCATTTCAGATATAGGTGTCGATAGGCATTTCAGATATAGGTGTCGATAGGCATTTCAGATATAGGTGTCGATAGGCATTTCAGATATAGGTGTCGATAGGCATTTCAGATATAGGTGTCGATAGGCATTTCAGATATAGGTGTCGATAGGCATTTCAGATATAGGTGTCGATAGGCATTTCAGATATAGGTGTCGATAGGCATTTCAGATATAGGTGTCGATAGGCATTTCAGATATAGGTGTCGATAGGCATTTCAGATATAGGTGTCGATAGGCATTTCAGATATAGGTGCCGATAGGCATTTCAGATATAGTTGCCGATTGGCATTTTAAAAATAGGTGCCTATAGGCATTTCAGATATAGAAGCCGATAGGCATTTCAAATATAGGTGCCGATAGGCATTCCAGATATGGTTGCCGATAGGCATTTCAAATATAGGTGCTGATAGGCATTTCAGATGTAGTTTCCGATAGGCATTTCCAAAATAGGTGTCGATAGGCATTTCAGATATAGGTGTCGATAGGCATTTCAGATATAGGTGTCGATAGGCATTTCAGATATAAGTGTCGATAGGCATTTCAGATATACGTGTCGATAGGCATTTCAGATATAGGTGTCGATAGGCATTTCAGATATAGGTGTCGATAGGCATTTCAGATATAGGTGTCGATAGGCATTTCAGATATAGGTGCCGATAGGCATTTCAGATATAGTTGCCGATTGGCATTTTAAAAATAGGTGCCGATAGGCATTTCAGATATAGAAGCCGATAGGCATTTCAAATATAGGTGCCGATAGGCATTGCAGATATGGTTGCCGATAGGCATTTCAAATATAGGTGCTGATAGGCATTTCAGATGTAGTTTCCGATAGGCATTTCAAAAATAGGTGTCGATAGGCATTTCAGATATAGGTGTCGATAGGCATTTCAGATATAGGTGTCGATAGGCATTTCAGATATAGGTGTCGATAGGCATTTCAGATATAGGTGTCGATAGGCATTTCAGATATAGGTGTCGATAGGCATTTCAGATATAGGTGTCGATAGGCATTTCAGATATAGGTGCCGATAGGCATATCAGATATAGTTGCCGATTGGCATTTTAAAAATAGGTGCCGATAGGCATTTCAGATATAGAAGCCGATAGGCATTTCAAATATAGGTGCCGATAGGCATTGCAGATATGGTTGCCGATAGGCATTTCAAATATAGGTGCTGATAGGCATTTCAGATGTAGTTTCCGATAGGCATTTCAAAAATAGGTGTCGATAGGCATTTCAGATATAGGTGTCGATAGGCATTTCAGATATAGGTGTCGATAGGCATTTCAGATATAGGTGTCGATAGGCATTTCAGATATAGGTGTCGATAGGCATTTCAGATATAGGTGTCGATAGGAATTTCAGATATAGGTGTCGATAGGCATTTCAGATATGTGTCGATAGGCATTTCAGATATAGGTGCCGATAGGCATTTCAGATATAGTTGCCGATTGGCAGTTTAAAAATAGGTGCCGATAGGCATTTCAGATATAGAAGCCGATAGGCATTTCAAATATAGGTGCCGATAGGCATTCCAGATATGGTTGCCGATAGGCATTTCAGATATAGGTGTCGATAGGCATTTCAGATATAGGTGCCGATAGGCATTTCAGATATAGTTGCCGATTGGCATTTTAAAAATAGGTGCCGATAGGCATTTCAGATATAGAAGCCGATAGGCATTTCAAATATAGGTGCCGATAGGCATTCCAGATATGGTTGCCGATAGGCATTTTAAATATAGGTGCTGATAGGCATTTCAGATGTAGTTTCCGATAGGCATTTCAAAAATAGGTGAAGATAGGCATTTTAGATATAGGTGTCGATAGGCATTTCAGATATAGGTGTCGATAGGCATTTCAGATATAGGTGTCGATAGGCATTTCAGATATAGGTGTCGATAGGCATTTCAGATATAGGTGTCGATAGGCATTTCAGATATAGGTGTCGATAGGCATTTCAGATATAGGTGTCGATAGGCATTTCATATATAGGTGTCGATAGGCATTTCAGATATAGGTGCCGATAGGCATTTCAGATATAGTTGCCGATTGGCATTTTAAAAATAGGTGCCGATAGGCATTTCAGATATAGAAGCCGATAGGCATTTCAAATATAGGTGCCGATGGGCATTCCAGATATGGTTGCCGATAGGCATTTCAAATATAGGTGCTGATAGGCATTTCAGATGTAGTTTCCGATAGGCATTTCAAAAATAGGTGTCGATAGGCATTTCAGATATAGGTGTCGATTGGCATTTCAGATATAGGTGTCGATAGGCATTTCAGATATAGGTGTCGATAGGCATTTCAGATATAGGTGTCGATAGGCATTTCAGATATAGTATCGATAGGCATTTCAGATATAGGTGTCGATAGGCATTTCAGATTATAGGTGTCGATAGGCATTTCAGATATAGGTGCCGATAGGCATTTCAGATACAGTTGCCGATTGGCATTTTAAAAATAGGTGCCGATAGGCATTTCAGATATAGAAGCCGATAGGCATTTCAAATATAGGTGCCGATAGGCATTCCAGATATGGTTGCCGATAGGCATTTCAAATATAGTTGCTGATAGGCATTTCAGATGTAATTTCCGATAGGCATTTCAAAAATAGGTGTCGATAGGCATTTCAGATATAGGTGTCGATAGGCATTTCAGATATAGGTGTCGATAGGCATTTCAGATATAGGTGTCGATAGGCATTTCAGATATAGGTGTCGATAGGCATTTCAGATATAGGTGTCGATAGGCATTTCAGATATAGGTGTCGATAGGCATTTCAGATATAGGTGTCGATAGGCATTTCAGATATAGGTGTCGATAGGCATTTCAGGTATAGGTGCCGATAGGCATTTCAGATATAGTTGCCGATTGGCATTTTAAAAATAGGTGCCGATAGGCATTTCAGATATAGAAGCCGATAGGCATTTCAAATATAGGTGCTGATAGGCATTCCAGATATGGTTGCCGATAGGCATTTCAAATATAGGTGCTGATAGGCATTTCAGATGTAGTTTCCCATAGGCATTTCAAAAATAGGTGTCGATAGGCATTTCAGATATAGGTGTCGATAGGCATTTCAGATATAGGTGTCGATAGGCATTTCAGATATAGGTGTCGATAGGCATTTCAGATATAGGTGTCGATAGGCATTTCAGATATAGGTGCCGATAGGCATTTCAGATATAGTTGCCAATTGGCATTTTAGAAATAGGTGCCGATAGGCATTTCAGATATAGAAGCCGATAGGCATTTCAAATATAGGTGCCGATAGGCATTCCAGATATGGTTGCCGATAGGCATTTCAAATATAGGTGCTGATAGGCATTTCAGATGTAGTTTCCGATAGGCATTTCAAAAATAGGTGTCGATAGGCATCTCAGATATAGGTGTCGATAGGCATTTCACATATAGGTGTCGATAGGCATTTCAGATATAGGTGTCGATAGGCATTTCAGATATAGGTGTCGATAGGCATTTCAGATATAGGTGTCGATAGGCATTTCAGATATAGGTGTCGATAGGCATTTCATATATAGGTGTCGATAGGCATTTCAGATATAGGTGCCGATAGGCATTTCAGATATAGTTGCCGATTGGCATTTTAAAAATAGGTGCCGATAGGCATTTCAGATATAGAAGCCGATAGGCATTTCAAATATAGGTGCCGATAGGCATTCCAGATATGGTTGCCGATAGGCATTTCAAATATAGGTGCTGATAGGCATTTCAGATGTAGTTTCCGATAGGCATTTCAAAAATAGGTGTCGATAGGCATTTTAGATATAGGTGTCGATTGGCATTTCAGATATAGGTGTCGATAGGCATTTCAGATATAGGTGTCGATAGGCATTTCAGATATAGGTGTCGATAGGCATTTCAGATATAGGTGTCGATAGGCATTTCAGATATAGGTGTCGATAGGCATTTCAGATATAGGTGTCAATAGGCATTTCAGATATAGGTGCCGATAGGCATTTCAGATATAGTTGCCGATTGGCATTTTAAAAATAGGTGCCGATAGGCGTTTCAGATATAGAAGCCGATAGGCATTTCAAATATAGGTGCCGATAGGCATTCCAGATATGGTTGCCGATAGGCATTTCAAATATAGGTGCTGATAGGCATTTCAGATGTAGTTTCCGATAGGCATTTCAAAAATAGGTGTCGATAGGCATTTCAGATATAGGTGTCGATAGGCATTTCAGATATAGGTGTCGATAGGCATTTCAGATATAGGTGTCGATAGGCATTTCAGATATAGGTGTCGATAGGCATTTCAGATATAGGTGTCGATAGGCATTTCAGATATAGGTGTCGATAGGCATTTCAGATATGGTTGCCGATAGGCATTTCAAATATAGGTGCTGATAGGCATTTCAGATGTAGTTTCCGATAGGCATTTCAAAAATAGGTGTCGATAGGCATTTCAGATATAGGTGTCGATAGGCATTTCAGATATAGGTGTCGATAGGCATTTCAGATATAGGTGTCGATAGGCATTTCAGATATAGGTGTCGATAGGCATTTCAGATATAGGTGTCGATAGGCATTTCAGATATAGGTGTCGATAGGCATTTCAGATATAGGTGTCGATAGGCATTTCAGATATAGGTGTCGATAGGCATTTCAGGTATAGGTGTCGATAGGCATTTCAGATATAGGTGTCGATAGGCATTTCAGATATAGGTGCCGATAGGCATTTCAGATATAGTTGCCGATTGGCATTTTAAAAATAGGTGCCGATAGGCATTTCAGATATGGTTGCCGATAGGCATTTCAAATATAGGTGCCGATAGGCATTCCAGATATGGTTGCCGATAGGCATCTCAAATATAGGTGCTGATAGGCATTTCAGATGTAGTTTCCGATAGGCATTTCAAAAATAGGTGTCGATAGGCATTTCAGATATAGGTGTCGATAGGCATTTCAGATATAGGTGTCGATAGGCATTTCAGATATAGGTGTCGATAGGCATTTCAGATATAGGTGTCGATAGGCATTTCAGATATAGGTGTCGATAGGCATTTCAGATATAGGTGTCGATAGGCATTTCAGATATAGGTGTCGATAGGCATTTCAGATATAGGTGTCGATAGGCATTTCAGGTATAGGTGCCGATAGGCATTTCAGATATAGTTGCCGATTGGCATTTTAAAAATAGGTGCCGATAGGCATTTCAGATATAGAAGCCGATAGGCATTTCAAATATAGGTGCCGATAGGCATTCCAGATATGGTTGCCGATAGGCATTTCAAATATAGGTGCTGATAGGCATTTCAGATGTAGTTTCCCATAGGCATTTCAAAAATAGGTGTCGATAGGCATTTCAGATATAGGTGTCGATAGGCATTTCAGATATAGGTGTCGATAGGCATTTCAGATATAGGTGTCGATAGGCATTTCAGATATAGGTGTCGATAGGCATTTCAGATATAGGTGCCGATAGGCATTTTAGATATAGTTGACAATTGGCATTTTAAAAATAGGAGCCGATAGGCATTTCAGATATAGAAGCCGATAGGCATTTCAAATATAGGTGCCGATAGGCATTCCAGATATGGTTGCCGATAGGCATTTCAAATATAAGTGCTGATAGGCATTTCAGATGTAGTTTCCGATAGGCATTTCAAAAATAGGTGTCGATAGGCATTTCAGATATAGGTGTCGATAGGCATTTCAGATATAGGTGTCGATAGGCATTTCAGATATAGGTGTCGATAGGCATTTCAGATATAGGTGTCGATAGGCATTTCAGATATAAGTGTCGATAGGCATTTCAGATATAGAAGCCGATAGGCATTTCAAATATAGGTGCCGATAGGCATTCCAGATATGGTTGCCGATAGGCATTTCAAATATAGGTGCTGATAGGCATTTCAGATGTAGTTTCCGATAGGCATTTCAAAAATAGGTGTCGATAGGCATTTCAGATATAGGTGTCGATAGGCATTTCAGATATAGGTGTCGATAGGCATTTCAGATATAGGTGTCGATAGGCATTTCAGATATAGGTGTCGATAGGCATTTCAGATATAGGTGTCGATAGGCATTTCAGATATAGGTGTCGATAGGCATTTCAGATATAGGTGCCGATAGGCATTTCAGATATAGTTGCCGATTGGCATTTTAAAAATAGGTGCCGATAGGCATTTCAGATATAGAAGCCGATAGGCATTTCAAATATAGGTGCCGATAGACATTCCAGATATGGTTGCCGATAGGCATTTCAAATATAGGTGCTGATAGGCATTTCAGATGTAGTTTCCGATAGGCATTTCAAAAATAGGTGTCGATAGGCATCTCAGATATAGGTGTCGATAGGCATTTCAGATATAGGTGTCGATAGGCATTTCAGATATAGGTGTCGATAGGCATTTCAGATATAGGTGTCGATAGGCATTTCAGATATAGGTGTCGATAGGCATTTCAGATATAGGTGTCGATAGGCATTTCAGATATAGGTGTCGATAGGCATTTCAGATATAGGTGTCGATAGGCATTTCAGATATAGGTGCCGATAGGCATTTCAGATATAGTTGCCGATTGGGACTTTAAAAATAGGTGCCGATAGGCATTTCAGATATAGAAGCCGATAGGCATTTCAAATATAGGGGCCGATAGGCATTCCAGATATGGTTGCCGATAGGCATTTCAAATATAGGTGCTGATAGGCATTTCAGATGTAGTTTCCGATAGGCATTTCAAAAATAGGTGTCGATAGGCATTTCAGATATAGGTGTCGATAGGCATTTCAGATATAGGTGTCGATAGGCATTTCAGATATAGGTGTCGATAGGCATTTCAGATATAGGTGTCGATAGGCTTTTCAGATATAGGTGCCGATAGGCATTTCAGATATAGTTGCCGATTGGCATTTTAAAAATAGGTGCCGATAGGCAATTCAGATATAGAAGCCGATAGGCATTTCAAATATAGGTGCCGATAGGCATTCCAGATATGGTTGCCGATAGGCATTTCAAATATAAGTGCTGATAGGCATTTCAGACGTAGTTTCCGATAGGCATTTCAAAAATAGGTGTTGATAGGCATTTCAGATATAGGTGTCGATAGGCATTTCAGATATAGGTGTCGATAGGCATTTCAGATATAGGTGTCGATAGGCATTTCAGATATAGGTGTCGATAGGCATTTCAGATATAGGTGTCGATAGGCATTTCAGATATAGGTGTCGATAGGCATTTCAGATATAGGTGTCGATAGGCATTTCAGATATAGGTGTCGATAGGCATTTCAGATATAGGTGCCGATAGGCATTTCAGATATAGTTGCCGATTGGCATTTAAAAAATAGGTGCCGATAGGCATTTCAGATATAGAAGCCGATAGGCATTTCAAATATAGGTGCCGATAGGCATTCCAGATATGGTTGCCGATAGGCAATTTAAATATAGGTGCTGATAGGCATTTCAGATGTAGTTTCCGATAGGCATTTCAAAAATAGGTGTCGATAGGCATTTCAGATATATGTGTCGATAGGCATTTCAGATATAGGTGTCGATAGGCATTTCAGATATAGGTGTCGATAGGCATTTCAGATATAGTTGCCGATTGGCATTTTAAAAATAGGTGCCGATAGGCATTTCAGATATAGAAGCCGATAGGCATTTCAAATATAGGTGCCGATAGGCATTCCAGATATGGTTGCCGATAGGCATTTCAGATATAGGTGCTGATAGGTATATCAGATGTAGTTTCCGATAGGCATTTCAAAAATAGGTGTCGATAGGCATTTCAGATATAGGTGTCGATAGGCATTTCAGATATAGGTGTCGATAGGCATTTCAGATATAGGTGTCGATAGGCATTTCAGATATAGGTGTCGATAGGCATTTCAGATATAGGTGTCGATAGGCATTTCAGATATAGGTGTCGATAGGCATTTCAGATATAGGTGCCGATAGGCATTTCAGATATAGTTGCCGATTGGCATTTTAAAAATAGGTGTCGATAGGCATTTCAGATATAGGTGTCGATAGGCATTTCAGATATAGGTGTCGATAGGCATTTCAGATATAGGTGTCGATAGGCATTTCAGATATAGGTGCCGATAGGCATTTCAGATATAGTTGCCGATTGGCATTTTAAAAATAGGTGCCGATAGGCATTTCAGATATAGAAGCCGATAGGCATTTCAAATATAGGTGCCGATAGGCATTCCAGATATGGTTGCCGATAGGCATTTCAAATATAGGTGCTGATAGGCATTTCAGATGTAGTTTCCGATAGGCATTTCAAAAATAGGTGTCGATAGGCATTTCAGATATAGGTGTCGATAGGCATTTCAGATATAGGTGTCGATAGGCACTTCAGATATAGGTGTCGATAGGCATTTCAGATATAGGTGTCGATAGGCATTTCAGATATAGGTGTCGATAAGCATTTCAGATATAGGTGTCGATAGGCATTTCAGATATAGGTGTCGATAGGCATTTCAGATATAGGTGCCGATAGGCATTTCAGATATAGTTGCCAATTGGCATTTTAAAAATAGGTGCCGATAGGCATTTCAGATATAGAAGCCGATAGGCATTTCAAATATAGGTGCCGATAGGCATTCCAGATATGGTTGCCGATAGGCATTTCAAATATAGGTGCTGATAGGCATTTCGGATGTAGTTTCCGATAGGCATTTCAAAAATAGGTGTCGATAGGCCTTTCAGATATAGGTGTCGATAGGCATTTCAGATATAGGTGTCGATAGGCATTTCAGATATAGCTGTCGATAGGCATTTCAGATATAGGTGTCGATAGGCATTTCAGATATAGGTGTCGATAGGCATTTTAGATATAGGTGTCGATAGGCATTTCAGATATAGGTGTCGATAGGCATTTCAGATATAGGTGTCGATAGGCATTTCAGATATAGGTGCCGATAGGCATTTCAGATATAGTTGCCGATTGGCATTTTAAAAATAGGTGCCGATAGGCGTTTCAGATATAGAAGCCGATAGGCATTTCAAATATAGGTGCCGATAGGCATTCCAGATATTGTTGCCGATAGGCATTTCAAATATAGGTGCTGATAGGCATTTCAGATGTAGTTTCCGATAGGCATTTCAAAAATAGGTGTCGATAGGCATTTCAGATATAGGTGTCGATAGGCATTTCAGATATAGGTGTCGATAGGCATTTCAGATATAGGTGTCGATAGGCATTTCAGATATAGGTGTCGATAGGCATTTCAGATATAGGTGTCGATAGGCATTTCAGATATAGGTGTCGATAGGCATTTCAGATATAGGTGTCGATAGGCATTTCAGATATAGGTGCCGATAGGCATTTCAGATATAGTTGCCGATTGGCATTTTAAAAATAAGTGCCGATAGGCATTTCAGATATAGAAGCCGATAGGCATTTCAAATATAGGTGCCGATAGGCATTCCAGATATGGTTGCCGATAGGCATTTCAAATATAGGTGCTGTTAGGCATTTCAGATGTAGTTTCCGATAGGCATTTCAAAAATAGGTATCGATAGGCATTTCAGATATAGGTGTCGATAGGCATTTCAGATATAGGTGTCGATAGGCATTTCAGATATAGGTGTCGATAGGCATTTCAGATATTGGTGTCGATAGGCATTTCAGATATAGGTGTCGATAGGCATTTCAGATATAGGTGTCGATAGGCATTTCAGATATAGGTGTCGATAGGCATTTCAGATACAGGTGTCGATAGGCATTTCAGATATAAGTGCCGATAGGCATTTCAGATATAGTTGCCGATTGGCATTTTAAAAATAGGTGCCGATAGGCATTTTAGATATAGGTGTCGATAGGCATTTCAGATATAGGTGTCGATAGGCATTTCAGATACAGGTGTCGATAGGCATTTCAGATATAAGTGCCGATAGGCATTTCAGATATAGTTGCCGATTGGCATTTTAAAAGTAGGTGCCGATAGGCATTTTAGATATAGAAGCCGATAGGCATTTCAAATAAAGGTGCCGATAGGCATTTCAGATATGGTTGCCGATAGGCATTTCAAATATAGGTGCTGATAGGCATTTCAGATGTAGTTTCCGATAGGCATTTCAAAAATTGGTGTCGATGGGCATTTCAGATATAGGTGTCGATAGGCATTTCAGATATAGGTGTCGATAGGCATTTCAGATATAGGTGTCGATAGGCATTTCAGATATAGGTGTCGATAGGCATTTCAGATATAGGTGTCGATAGGCATTTCAGATATAGGTGTCGATAGGCATTTCAGATATAGGTGTCGATAGGCATTTCAGATATAGGTGCCGATAGGCATTTCAGATATAGTTGCCGATTGGCATTTTAAAAATAGGTGCCGATAGGCATTTCAGATATAGAAGCCGATAGGCATTTCAAATATACGTGCCGATAGGCATTCCAGATATGGTTGCCGATAGGCATTTCAAATATAGGTGCTGATAGGCATTTCAGATGTAGTTTCCGATAGGCATTTCAAAAATAGGTGTCAATAGGCATTTCAGATATAGGTGTCGATAGGCATTTCAGATATAGGTGTCGATAGGCATTTCAGATATAGGTGTCGATAGGCATTTCAGATATAGGTGTCGATAGGCATTTCAGATATAGGTGTCGATAGGCATTTCAGATATAGGTGTCGATAGGCATTTCAGATATAGGTGTCGATAGGCATTTCAGATATAGGTGTCGATAGGCATTTCAGATATAGGTGCCGATAGGCTTTTCAGATATAGTTGCAGATTGGCATTTAAAAAATAGGTGCCGATAGGCATTTCAGCTATAGAAGCCGATAGGCATTTCAAATATAGGTGCCGATAGGCATTCCAGATATGGTTGCCGATAGGCATTTCAAATATAGGTGCTGATAGGCATTTCAGATGTAGTTTCCGATAGGCATTTCAAAAATAGGTGTCGATAGGCATTTCAGATATAGGTGTCGATAGGCATTTCAGATATAGGTGTCGATAGGCATTTCAGATATAGGTGTCGATAGGCATTTCAGATATAGGTGTCGATAGGCATTTCAGATATAGGTGTCGATAGGCATTTCAGATATAGGTGTCGATAGGCATTTCAGATATAGTTGCCGATTGGCATTTTAAAAATAGGTGCCGATAGGCATTTCAGATATAGAAGCCGATAGGCATTTCAAATATAGGTGCCGATAGGCATTCCAGATATGGTTGCCGATAGGCATTTGAAATATAGGTGCTGATAGGCATATCAGATGTAGTTTCCGATAGGCATTTCAAAAATAGGTGTCGATAGGCATTTCAGATATAGGTGTCGATAGGCATTTCAGATATAGGTGTCGATAGGCATTTCAGATATAGGTGTCGATAGGCATTTCAGATATAGGTGTCGATAGGCATTTCAGATATAGGTGTCGATAGGCATTTCAGATATAGGTGTCGATAGGCATTTCAGATATAGGTGCCGATAGGCATTTCAGATATAGTTGCCGATTGGCATTTTAAAAATAGGTGCCGATAGGCATTTCAGATATAGAAGCCGATAGGCATTTCAAATATAGGTGCCGATAGGCATTCCAGATATGGTTGCCGATAGGCATTTCAAATATAGGTGCTGATAGGCATTTCAGATGTAGTTTCCGATAGGCATTTCAAAAATAGGTGTCGATAGGCATTTCAGATATAGGTGTCGATAGGTATTTCAGATATAGGTGTCGATAGGCATTTCAGATATAGGTGTCGATAGGCATTTCAGATATAGGTGCCGATAGGCATTTCAGATATAGTTGCCGATTGGCATTTTAAAAATAGGTGCCGATAGGCATTTCAGATATAGAAGCCGATAGGCATTTCAAATATAGGTGCCGATAGGCATTCCAGATATGGTTGCCGATAGGCATTTCAAATATAGGTGCTGATAGGCATTTCAGATGTAGTTTCCGATAGGCATTTCAAAAATAGGTGTCGATAGGCATTTCAGATATAGGTGTCGATAGGCATTTCAGATATAGGTGTCGATAGGCATTTTAGATATAGGTGTCGATAGGCATTTCAGATATAGGTGTCGATAGGCATTTCAGATATAGGTGTCGATAGGCATTTCAGATATAAGTGTCGATAGGCATTTCAGATATAGGTGTCGATAGGCATTTCAGATATAGGTGTCGATAGGCATTTCAGATATAGGTGCCGATAGGCATTTCAGATATAGTTGCCGATTGGCATTTTAAAAATAAGTGCCGATAGGCATTTCAGATATAGAAGCCGATAGGCATTTCAAATATAGGTGCCGATAGGCATTCCAGATATGGTTGCCGATAGGCATTTCAAATATAGGTGCTGATAGGCATTTCAGATGTAGTTTCCGATAGGCATTTCAAAAATAGGTGTCGATAGGCATTTCAGATATAGGTGTCGATAGGCATTTCAGATATAGGTGTCGATAGGTATTTCATATATAGGTGTCGATAGGCATTTCAGATATAGGTGTCGATAGGCATTTCAGATATAGGTATCGATAGGCATTTCAGATATAGGTGTCGATAGGCATTTCAGATATAGGTGTCGATAGGCATTTCAGATATAGGTGCCGATAGGCATTTCAGATATAGTTGCCGATTGGCATTTTAAAAATAGGTGCCGATAGGCATTTCAGATATAGAAGCCGATAGGCATTTCAAATATAGGTGCCGATAGGCATTCCAGATATGGTTGCCGATAGGCATTTCAAATATAGGTGCTGATAGGCATTTCAGATGTAGTTTCCGATAGGCATTTCAAAAATAGGTGTCGATAGGCATCTCAGATATAGGTGTCGATAGGCATTTCAGATATAGGTGTCGATAGGCATTTCAGATATAGGTGTCGATAGGCATTTCAGATATAGGTGTCGATAGGCATTTCAGATATAGGTGTCGATAGGCATTTCAGATATAGGTGTCGATAGGCATTTCAGATATAGGTGTCGATAGGCATTTCAGATATAGGTGTCGATAGGCATTTCAGATATAGGTGTCGATAGGCATTTCAGATTTAGGTGCCGATAGGCATTTCAGATATAGTTGCCGATTGGCATTTTAAAAATAGGTGCCGATAGGCATTTCAGATATAGAAGCCGATAGGCATTTCAAATATAGGTGCCGATAGGCATTCCAGATATGGTTGCCGATAGGCATTTCAAATATAGGTGCTGATAGGCATTTCAGATGTAGTTTCCGATAGGCATTTCAAAAATAGGTGTCGATAGGCATTTCAGATATAGGTGTCGATAGGCATTTCAGATATAGGTGTCGATAGGCATTTCAGATATAGGTGTCGATAGGCATTTCAGATATAGGTGTCGATAGGCATTTCAGATATAGGTGTCGATAAGCATTTCAGATATAGGTGTCGATAGGCATTTCAGATATAGGTGTCGATAGGCATTTCAGATATAAGTGCCGATAGGCATTTCAGATATAGTTGCCGATTGGCATTTTAAAAATAGGTGCCGATAGGCATTTCAGATATAGAAGCCGACAGGCATTTCAAATATAGGTGCCGATAGGCATTTCAGATATGGTTGCCGATAGGCATTTCAAATATAGGTGCTGATAGGCATTTCAGATGTAGTTTCCGATAGGCATTTCAAAAATAGGTGTCGATAGGCATTTCAGATATAGGTGTCGATAGGCATTTCAGATATAGGTGTCGATAGGCATTTCAGATATAGCTGTCGATAGGCATTTCAGATATAGGTGTCGATAGGCATTTCAGATATAGGTGTCGATAGGCATTTCAGATATAGGTGTCAATAGGCATTTCAGATATAGGTGTCGATAGGCATTTCAGATATAGGTGTCGATAGGCATTTCAGATATAGGTGCCGATAGGCATTTCAGATATAGTTGCCGATTGGCATTTTAAAAATAGGTGCCGATAGGCGTTTCAGATATAGAAGCCGATAGGCATTTCAAATAGAGGTGCCGATGGGCATTCCAGATATGGTTGCCGATAGGCATTTCAAATATAGGTGCTGATAGGCATTTCAGATGTAGTTTCCGATAGGCATTTCAAAAATAGGTGTCGATAGGCATTTCAGATATAGGTGTCGATAGGCATTTCAGATATAGGTGTCGATAGGCATTTCAGATATAGGTGTCGATAGGCATTTCAGATATAGGTGTCGATAGGCATTTCAGATATAGGTGTCGATAGGCATTTCAGATATAGGTGTCGATAGGCATTTCAGATATAGGTGTCGATAGGCATTTCAGATATAGGTGCCGATAGGCATTTCAGATATAGTTGCCGATTGGCATTTTAAAAATAAGTGCCGATAGGCATTTCAGATATAGAAGAAGATAGGCATTTCAAATATAGGTGCCGATAGGCATTCCAGATATGGTTGCCGATAGGCATTTCAAATATAGGTGCTGTTAGGCATTTCAGATGTAGTTTCCGATAGGCATTTCAAAAATAGGTATCGATAGGCATTTCAGATATAGGTGTCGATAGGCATTTCAGATATAGGTGTCGATAGGCATTTCAGATATAGGTGTCGATAGGCATTTCAGATATTGGTGTCGATAGGCATTTCAGATATAGGTGTCGATAGGCATTTCAGATATAGGTGTCGATAGGCATTTCAGATATAGGTGTCGATAGGCATTTCAGATACAGGTGTCGATAGGCATTTCAGATATAAGTGCCGATAGGCATTTCAGATATAGTTGCCGATTGGCATTTTAAAAATAGGTGCCGATAGGCATTTTAGATATAGGTGTCGATAGGCATTTCAGATATAGGTGTCGATAGGCATTATAGATACAGGTGTCGATAGGCATTTCAGATATAAGTGCCGATAGGCATTTCAGATATAGTTGCCGATTGGCATTTTAAAAGTAGGTGCCGATAGGCATTTTAGATATAGAAGCCGATAGGCATTTCAAATAAAGGTGCCGATAGGCATTTCAGATATGGTTGCCGATAGGCATTTCAAATATAGGTGCTGATAGGCATTTCAGATGTAGTTTCCGATAGGCATTTCAAAAATTGGTGTCGATAGGCATTTCAGATATAGGTGTCGATAGGCATTTCAGATATAGGTGTCGATAGGCATTTCAGATATAGGTGTCGATAGGCATTTCAGATATAGGTGTCGATAGGCATTTCAGATATAGGTGTCGATAGGCATTTCAGATATAGGTGTCGATAGGCATTTCAGATATAGGTGTCGATAGGCATTTCAGATATAGGTGCCGATAGGCATTTCAGATATAGTTGCCGATTGGCATTTTAAAAATAGGTGCCGATAGGCATTTCAGATATAGAAGCCGATAGGCATTTCAAATATAGGTGCCGATAGGCATTCCAGATATGGTTGCCGATAGGCATTTCAAATATAGGTGCTGATAGGCATTTCAGATGTAGTTTCCGATAGGCATTTCAAAAATAGGTGTCAATGGGCATTTCAGATATAGGTGTCGATAGGCATTTCAGATATAGGTGTCGATAGGCATTTCAGATATAGGTGTCGATAGGCATTTCAGATATAAGTGTCGATAGGCATTTCAGATATAGGTGTCGATAGGCATTTCAGATATAGGTGTCGATAGGCATTTCAGATATAGGTGTCGATAGGCATTTCAGATATAGGTGTCGATAGGCATTTCAGATATAGGTGTCGATAGGCATTTCAGATATAGGTGCCGATAGGCATTTTAAAAATAGGTGCCGATAGGCATTTCAGATATAGAAGCCGATATACATTTCAAATATAGGTGCCGATAGGCATTCCAGATATGGTTGCCGATAGGCATTTCAAATATAGGTGCTGATAGGCATTTCAGATGTAGTTTCCGATAGGCATTTCAAAAATAGGTGTCGATAGGCATTTCAGATATAGGTGTCGATAGGCATTTCAGATATAGGTGTCGATAGGCATTTCAGATATAGGTGTCGATAGGCATTTCAGATATAGGTGTCGATAGGCATTTCAGATATAGGTGTCGATAGGCATTTCAGATATAGGTGCCGATAGGCATTCCAGATATAGTTGCCGATTGGCATTTTAAAAATAGGTGCCGATAGGCATTTCAGATATAGAAACCGATAGGCATTTCAAATATAGGTGCCGATAGGCATTCCAGATATGGTTGCCGATAGGCATTTCAAATATAGGTGCTGATAGGCATTTCAGATGTAGTTTCCGATAGGCATTTCAAAAATAGGTGTCGATAGGCATTTCAGATATAGGTGTCGATAGGCATTTCAGATATAGGTGTCGATAGGCATTTCAGATATAAGTGTCGATAGGCATTTCAGATATAGGTGTCGATAGGCATTTCAGATATAGGTGTCGATAGGCATTTCAGATATATGTGTCGATAGGCATTTCAGATATAGGTGCCGACAGGCATTTCAGACATAGTTGCCGATTGGCATTTTAAAAATAGGTGCCGATAGGCATTTCAGATATAGAAGCCGATTGGCATTTTAAAAATAGGTGCCGATAGGCATTTCAGATATAGGTGTCGATAGGCATTTCAGATATAGGTGTCGATAGGCATTTCAGATATAGGTGTCGATAGGCATTTCAGATATAAGTGTCGATAGGCATTTCAGATATAGGTGTCGATAGGCATTTCAGATATAGGTGTCGATAGGCATTTCAGATATAGGTGTCGATAGGCATTTCAGATATAGGTGCCGATAGACATTTCAGATATAGTTGCCGATTGGCATTTTAAAAATAGGTGCCGATAGGCATTTCAGATATAGAAGCCGATAGGCATTTCAAATATAGGTGCCGATAGGCATTCCAGATATGGTTGCCGATAGGCATTTCAAATATAGGTGCTGATAGGCATTTCAGATGTAGTTTCCGATAGGCATTTCAAAAATAGGTGTCGATAGGCATTTCAGATATAGGTGTCGATAGGCATTTCAGATATAGGTGTCGATAGGCATTTCAGATAAAGGTGTCGATAGGCATTTCAGATACAGGTGTCGATAGGCATTTCAGATATAGGTGTCGATAGGCATTTCAGATATAGGTGTCGATAGGCATTTTAGATATAGGTGTCGATAGGCATTTCAGATATAGGTGCCGATAGGCATTTCAGATATAGTTGCCGATTGGCATTTTAAAAATAGGTGCCGATAGGCATTTCAGATATAGAAGCCGATAGGCATTTCAAATATAGGTGCCGATAGGCATTCCAGATATGGTTGCCGATAGGCATTTCAAATATAGGTGCTGTTAGGCATTTCAGATGTAGTTTCCGATAGGCATTTCAAAAATAGGTATCGATAGGCATTTCAGATATAGGTGTCGATAGGCATTTCAGATATAGGTGTCGATAGGCATTTCAGATATAGGTGTCGATAGGCATTTCAGATATTGGTGTCGATAGGCATTTCAGATATAGGTGTCGATAGGCATTTCAGATATAGGTGTCGATAGGCATTTCAGATATAGGTGTCGATAGGCATTTCAGATACAGGTGTCGATAGGCATTTCAGATATAAGTGCCGATAGGCATTTCAGATATATTTGCCGATTGGCATTTTAAAAATAGGTGCCGATAGGCATTTTAGATATAGGTGTCGATAGGCATTTCAGATATAGGTGTCGATAGGCATTATAGATACAGGTGTCGATAGGCATTTCAGATATAAGTGCCGATAGGCATTTCAGATATAGTTGCCGATTGGCATTTTAAAAGTAGGTGCCGATAGGCATTTTAGATATAGAAGCCGATAGGCATTTCAAATAAAGGTGCCGATAGGCATTTCAGATATGGTTGCCGATAGGCATTTCAAATATAGGTGCTGATAGGCATTTCAGATGTAGTTTCCGATAGGCATTTCAAAAATTGGTGTCGATAGGCATTTCAGATATAGGTGTCGATAGGCATTTCAGATATAGGTGTCGATAGGCATTTCAGATATAGGTGTCGATAGGCATTTCAGATATAGGTGTCGATAGGCATTTCAGATATAGGTGTCGATAGGCATTTCAGATATAGGTGTCGATAGGCATTTCAGATATAGGTGTCGATAGGCATTTCAGATATAGGTGCCGATAGGCATTTCAGATATAGTTGCCGATTGGCATTTTAAAAATAGGTGCCGATAGGCATTTCAGATATAGAAGCCGATAGGCATTTCAAATATAGGTGCCGATAGGCATTCCAGATATGGTTGCCGATAGGCATTTCAAATATAGGTGCTGATAGGCATTTCAGATGTAGTTTCCGATAGGCATTTCAAAAATAGGTGTCAATGGGCATTTCAGATATAGGTGTCGATAGGCATTTCAGATATAGGTGTCGATAGGCATTTCAGATATAGGTGTCGATAGGCATTTCAGATATAAGTGTCGATAGGCATTTCAGATATAGGTGTCGATAGGCATTTCAGATATAGGTGTCGATAGGCATTTCAGATATAGGTGTCGATAGGCATTTCAGATATAGGTGTCGATAGGCATTTCAGATATAGGTGTCGATAGGCATTTCAGATATAGGTGCCGATAGGCATTTTAAAAATAGGTCCCGATAGGCATTTCAGATATAGAAGCCGATATACATTTCAAATATAGGTGCCGATAGGCATTCCAGATATGGTTGCCGATAGGCATTTCAAATATAGGTGCTGATAGGCATTTCAGATGTAGTTTCCGATAGGCAATTCAAAAATAGGTGTCGATAGGCATTTCAGAAATAGGTGTCGATAGGCATTTCAGATATAGGTGTCGATAGGCATTTCAGATATAGGTGTCGATAGGCATTTCAGATATAGGTGTCGATAGGCATTTCAGATATAGGTGTCGATAGGCATTTCAGATATAGGTGCCGATAGGCATTCCAGATATAGTTGCCGATTGGCATTTTAAAAATAGGTGCCGATAGGCATTTCAGATATAGAAACCGATAGGCATTTCAAATATAGGTGCCGATAGGCATTCCAGATATGGTTGCCGATAGGCATTTCAAATATAGGTGCTGATAGGCATTTCAGATGTAGTTTCCGATAGGCATTTCAAAAATAGGTGTCGATAGGCATTTCAGATATAGGTGTCGATAGGCATTTCAGATATAGGTGTCGATAGGCATTTCAGATATAGGTGTCGATAGGCATTTCAGATATAGGTGTCGATAGGCATTTCAGATATAGGTGTCGATAGGCATTTCAGATATATGTGTCGATAGGCATTTCAGATATAGGTGCCGACAGGCATTTCAGATATAGTTGCCGATTGGCATTTTAAAAATAGGTGCCGATAGGCATTTCAGATATAGAAGCCGATTGGCATTTTAAAAATAGGTGCCGATAGGCATTTCAGATATAGGTGTCGATAGGCATTTCAGATATAGGTGTCGATAGGCATTTCAGATATAGGTGTCGATAGGCATTTCAGATATAAGTGTCGATAGGCATTTCAGATATAGGTGTCGATAGGCATTTCAGATATAGGTGTCGATAGGCATTTCAGATATAGGTGTCGATAGGCATTTCAGATATAGGTGCCGATAGACATTTCAGATATAGTTGCCGATTGGCATTTTAAAAATAGGTGCCGATAGGCATTTCAGATATAGAAGCCGATAGGCATTTCAAATATAGGTGCCGATAGGCATTCCAGATATGGTTGCCGATAGGCATTTCAAATATAGGTGCTGATAGGCATTTCAGATGTAGTTTCCGATAGGCATTTCAAAAATAGGTGTCGATAGGCATTTCAGATATAGGTGTCGATAGGCATTTCAGATATAGGTGTCGATAGGCATTTCAGATAAAGGTGTCGATAGGCATTTCAGATATAGGTGTCGATAGGCATTTCAGATATAGGTGTCGATAGGCATTTCAGATATAGGTGTCGATAGGCATTTTAGATATAGGTGTCGATAGGCATTTCAGATATAGGTGCCGATAGGCATTTCAGATATAGTTGCCGATTGGCATTTTAAAAATAGGTGCCGATATGCATTTCAGATATAGAAGCCGATAGGCATTTCAAATATAGGTGCCGATAGGCATTCCAGATATGGTTGCCGATAGGCATTTCAAATATAGGTGCTGATAGGCATTTCAGATGTAGTTTCCGATAGGCATTTCAAAAATAGGTGTCGATAAGCATTTCAGATATAGGTGTCGATAGGCATTTCAGATATAGGTGTCGATAGGCATTTCAGATATAGGTGTCGATAGGCATTTCAGATATAGGTGTCGATAGGCATTTCAGATATAGGTGTCGATAGGCATTTCAGATATAGGTGTCGATAGGCATTTCAGATATAGGTGTCGATAGGCATTTCAGATATAGGTGCCGATAGGCATTTCAGATATAGTTGCCGATTGGCATTTTAAAAATAGGTGCCGATAGGCATTTCAGATATAGAAGCCGATAGGCATTTCAAATATAGGTGCCGATAGGCATTCCAGATATGGTTGCCGATAGGCATTTCAAATATAGGTGCTGATAGGCATTTCAGATGTAGTTTCCGATAGGCATTTAAAAAATAGGTGTCGATAGGCATTTCAGATATAGGTGTCGATAGGCATTTCAGATATAGGTGTCGATAGGCATTTCAGATATAGGTGTCGATAGGCATTTCAGATATAGGTGTCGATAGGCATTTCAGATATAGGTGTCGATGGGCATTTCAGATATAGGTGTCGATAGGCATTTCAGATATAGGTGTCGATAGGCATTTCAGATATAGGTGTCGATAGGCATTTCAGATATAGGTGTCGATAGGCATTTCAGATATAGGTGTCGATAGGCATTTCAGATATAGGTGCCGATAGGCATTTCAGATATAGTTGCCGATTGGCATTTTAAAAATAGGTGCCGATAGGCATTTCAGATATAGAAGCCGATAGGCATTTCAAATATAGGTGCCGATAGGCATTCCAGATATGGTTGCCGATAGGCATTTCAAATATAGGTGCTGATAGGCATTTCAGATGTAGTTTCCGATAGGCATTTAAAAAATAGGTGTCGATAGGCATTTCAGATATAGGTGTCGATAGGCATTTCAGATATAGGTGTCGATAGGCATTTCAGATATAGGTGTCGATAGGCATTTCAGATATAGGTGTCGATAGGCATTTCAGATATAGGTGTCGATGGGCATTTCAGATATAGGTGTCGATAGGCATTTCAGATATAGGTGTCGATAGGCATTTCAGATATAGGTGCCGATAGGCATTTCAGATATAGTTGCCGATTGGCATTTTAAAAATAGGTGCCGATAGGCATTTCAGATATAGAAGCCGATAGGCATTTCAAATATAGGTGCCGATAGGCATTCCAGATATGGTTGCCGATAGGCATTTCAAATATAGGTGCTGGTAGGCATTTCAGATGTAGTTTCCGATAGGCATTTCAAAAATAGGTGTCGATAGGCATTGCAGATATAGGTGTCGATAGGCATTTCAGATATAGGTGTCGATAGGCATTTCAGATATAGGTGTCGATAGGCATTTCAGATATAGGTGTCGATAGGCATTTCAGATATAGGTGTCGATAGGCATTTCAGATATAGGTGTCGATAGGCATTTCAGATATAGGTGCCGATAGGCATTTCAGATATAGTTGCCGATTGGCATTTTAAAAATAGGTGCCGATAGGCATTTCAGATATAGAAGCCGATAGGCATTTCATATATAGGTGCCGATAGGCATTCCAGATATGGTTGCCGATAGGCATTTCAAATATAGGTGCTGATAGGCATTTCAGATGTAGTTTCCGATAGGCATTTCAAAAATAGGTGTCGATAGGCATTTCAGATATAGGTGTCGATAGGCATTTCAGATATAGGTGTCGATAGGCATTTCAGATATAGGTGTCGATAGGCATTTCAGATATAGGTGTCGATAGGCATTTCAGATATAGGTGTCGATAGGCATTTTAGATATGGGTGTCGATAGGCATTTCAGATATAGGTGTCGATAGGCATTTCAGATATAGGTGCCGTTAGGCATTTCAGATATAGTTGCCGATTGGCATTTTAAAAATAGGTGCCGATAGGCATTTCAGATATAGATGCCGATAGGCATTTCAAATATAGGTGTCGATAGGCATTCCAGATATGGTTGCCGATAGGCATTTCAAATATAGGTGCTGATAGGCATTTCAGATGTAGTTTCCGATAGGCATTTCAAAAATAGGTGTCGATAGGCATTTCAGATATAGGTGTCGTTAGGCATTTCAGATATAGGAGTCGATAGGCATTTCAGATATAGGTGTCGATAGGCATTTCAGTTATAGGTGTCGATAGGCATTTCAGATATAGGTGTCGATAGGCATTTCAGATATAGGTGTCGATAGGCATTTCAGATATAGGTGTCGATAGGTATTTCAGATATAGGTGCCGATAGGCATTTCAGATATAGTTGCCGATTGGCATTTTAAAAATTGGTGCCGATAGGCATTTCAGATATAGAAGCCGATAGGCATTTCAAATATAGGTGCCGATAGGCATTCCAGATATCGTTGCCGATAGGCATTTCAAATATAGGTGCTGATAGGCATTTCAGATGTAGTTTCCGATAGGCATTTCAAAAATAGGTGTCGATAGGCATTTCAGATATAGGTGTCGATAGGCATTTCAGATATAGGTGTCGATAGGCATTTCAGATATAGGTGTCGATAGGCATTTCAGATATAGGTGTCGATAGGCATTTCAGATATAGGTGTCGATAGGCATTTCAGATATAGGTGTCGATAGGCATTTCAGATATAGGTGTCGATAGGCATTTCAGATATAGGTGTCGATAGGCATTTCAGATATAGGTGCCGATAGGCATTTCAGATATAGTTGCCGATTGGCACTTTAAAAATAGGTGCCGATAGGCATTTCAGATATAGAAGCCGATAGGCATTTCAAATATAGGTGCCGATAGGCATTCCAGATATGGTTGCCGATAGGCATTTCAAATATAGGTGCTGATAGGCATTTCAGATGTAGTTTCCGATAGGCATTTCAAAAATAGGTGTCGATAGGCATTTCAGATATAGGTGTCGATAGGCATTTCAGATATAGGTGTCGATAGGCACTTCAGATATAGGTGTCGATAGGCATTTCAGATATAGGTGTCGATAGGCATTTCAGATATAGGTGTCGATAGGCATTTCAGATATAGGTGCCGTTAAGCATTTCAGATATAGTTGCCGATTGGCATTTTAAAAATAGGTGCCGATAGGCATTTCAGATATAGAAGCCGATAGGCATTTCAAATATAGGTGCCGATAGGCTTTCCAGATATAGTTGCCGATAGGCATTTCAAATATAGGTGCTGATAGGCATTTCAGATGTAGTTTCCGATAGGCATTTCAAAAATAGGTGTCGATAGGCATTTCAGATATAGGTGTCGATAGGCATTTCAGATATAGGTGTCGATAGGCATTTCAGATATAGGTGTCGATAGGCATTTCAGATATAGGTGTCGATAGGCATTTCAGTTATAGGTGTCGATAGGCATTTCAGATTTAGGTGCCGATAGGCATTTCAGATATAGTCGCCTATTGGCATTTTAAAAATAGGTGCCGATAGACATTTCAGATATAGAAGCCGATAGGCATTTCAAATATAGGTGCCGATAGGCATTCCAGATATAGTTGCCGATAGGCATTTCAAATATAGGAGCTGATAGGCATTTCAGATGTAGTTTCCGATAGGCATTTCAAAAATAGGTGTCGATAGGCATTTCAGATATAGGTGTCGATAGGCATTTCAGATATAGGTGTCGATAGGCATTTCAGATATAGGTGTCGATAGGCATTTCAGATATAGGTGTCGATAGGCATTTCAGATATAGGTGTCGATAGGCATTTCAGATATAGGTGTCGATAGGCATTTCAGATATAGGTGCCGATAGGCATTTCAGATATAGTTGCCGATTGGCATTTTAAAAATAAGTGCCGATAGGCATTTCAGATATAGAAGCCGATAGGCATTTCAAATATAGGTGCCGATAGGCATTCCAGATATGGTTGCCGATAGGCATTTCAAATATAGGTGCTGATAGGCATTTCAGATGTAGCTTCCGATAGGCATTTCAAAAATAGGTGTCGATAGGCATTTCAGATATAGGTGTCGATAGGCATTTCAGATATAGGTGTCGATAGGCATTTCAGATATAGGTGTCGATAGGCATTTCAGATATAGGTGTCGATAGGCATTTCAGATCTAGGTGTCGATAGGCATTTCAGATATAGGTGTCGATAGGCATTTCAGATATAGGTGTCGATAGGCATTTCAGATATAGGTGTCGATAGGCATTTCAGATATAGGTGCCGATAGGCATTTCAGATATAGTTGCCGATTGGCATTTTAAAAATAAGTGCCGATAGGCATTTCAGATATAGAAGCCGATAGGCATTTCAAATATAGGTGCCGATAGGCATTCCAGATATGGTTGCCGATAGGCATTTCAAAAATAGGTGTCGATAGGCATTTCAGATATAGGTGTCGATAGGCATTTCAGATATAGGTGTCGATAGGCATTTAAGATATAGGTGTCGATAGGCATTTCAGATATAGGTGTCGATAGGCATTTCAGATATAGGTGTCGATAGGCATTTCAGATATAGGTGTCGATAGGCATTTCAGATATAGGTGTCGATAGGCATTTCAGATATAGGTGTCGATAGGCATTTCAGATATAGGTGTCGATAGGCATTTCAGATATAGGTGTCGATAGGCATTTCAGATATAGGTGTCGATAGGCATTTCAGATATAGGTGCCGATAGGCATTCCAGATATGGTTGCCGATAGGCATTTCAAATATAGGTGCTGATAGGCATTTCAGATGTAGTTTCCGATAGGCATTTCAAAAATAGGTGTCGATAGGCATTTCAGATATAGGTGTCGATAGGCATTTTAGATATAAGTGTCGATAGGCATTTCAGATATAGGTGTCGATAGGCATTTCAGATATAGGTGTCGATAGGCATTTCAGATATAGGTGTCGATAGGCATTTCAGATATAGGTGACGATAGGCATTTCAGATATAGGTGTCGATAGGCATTTCAGATATAGGTGCCGATAGGCATTTCAGATATAGTTGCCGATTGGCATTTTAAAAATAGGTGCCGATAGGCACTTCAGATATAGAAGCCGATAGGCATTTCAAATATAGGTGCCGATAGGCATTCCAGATATGGTTGCCGATAGGCATTTCAAAAATAGGTGCTGATAGGCATTTCAGATGTAGTTTCCGATAGGCATTTCAAAAATAGGTGTCGATAGGCATTTCAGATATAGGTGTCGATAGGCATTTCAGATATAGGTGTCGATAGGCATTTCAGATATAGGTGTCGATAGGCATTTCAGATATGGGTGTCGATAGGCATTTCAGATATAGGTGTCGATAGGAATTTCAGATATAGGTGTCGATAGGCATTTCAGATATAGGTGACGATAGGCATTTCAGATATAGGTGTCGATAGGCATTTCAGATATAGGTGCCGATAGGCATTTCAGATATAGTTGCCGATTGGCATTTTAAAAATAGGTGCCGATAGGCATTTCAGATATAGAAGCCAATAGGCATTTCAAATATAGGTGCCGATAGGCATTCCAGATATGGTTGCCGATAGGCATTTTAAATATAAGTGCTGATAGGCATTTCAGATGTAGTTTCCGATAGGCATTTCAAAAATAGGTGTCGATAGGCATTTCAGATATAGGTGTCGATAGGCATTTCAGATATAGGTGTCGATAGGCATTTTAGATATAGGTGTCGATAGGCATTTCAGATATAGGTGTCGATAGGCATTTCAGATATAGGTGTCGATAGGCATTTTAGATATAGGTGTCGATAGGCATTTCAGATATAGGTGTCGATAGGCATTTCAGATATAGGTGCCGATAGGCATTTCAGATATAGTTGCCGATTGGCATTTTAAAAATAGGTGCCGATAGGCATTTCAGATATAGAAGCCGATAGGCATTTCAAATATAGGTGCCGATAGGCATTCCAGATATGGTTGCCGATAGGCATTTCAAATATAGGTGCTGGTAGGCATTTCAGATGTAGTTTCCGATAGGCATTTCAAAAATAGGTGTCGATAGGCATTTCAGATATAGGTGTCGATAGGCATTTCAGATATAGGTGTCGATAGGCATTTCAGATATAGGTGTCGATAGGCATTTCAGATATAGGTGTGTATAGGCATTTCAGATATAGGTGTCAATAGGCATTTCAGATATAGGTGTCGATAGGCCTTTCAGATATAGGTGTCGATAGGCATTTCAGATATAGGTGTCGGTAGGCATTTCAGATATAGGTGCCGATAGGCATTTCAGATATAGTTGCCGATTGGCATTTTAAAAATAGGTGCCGATTGGCATTTAAAAATAGGTGCCGATAGGCATTTCAGATATAGAAGCCGATAGGCATTTCAAATATAGGTGCCGATAGGCATTCCAGATATGGTTGCCGATAGGCATTTCAAATAAAGGTGCTGATAGGCATTTCAGATGTAGTTTCCGATAGGCATTTCAAAAATAGGTGTCGATAGGCATTTCAGATATAGGTGTCGATAGGCATTTCAGATATAGGTGTCGATAGGCATTTCAGATATAGGTGTCGATAGGCATTTCAGATATAGGTGTCGATAGGCATTTCAGATATAGGTGTCGATAGGCATTTCAGATATAGGTGTCGATAGGCATTTCAGATATAGGTGTCGATAGGCATTTCAGATATAGGTGCCGATAGGCATTTCAGATATAGTTGCCGATTGGCATTTTAAAAATAGGTGCCGATAGGCATTTCAGATATAGAAGCCGATAGGCATTTCAAATATAGGTGCCGATAGGCATTCCAGATATGGTTGCCGATAGGCATTTCAAATATAGGTGCTGATAGGCTTTTCAGATGTAGTTTCCGATAGGCATTTCAAAAATAGGTGTCGATAGGCATTTCAGATATAGGTGTCGATAGGCATTTCAGATATAGGTGTCGATAGGCATTTCAGATATAGGTGTCGATAGGCATTTCAGATATAGGTGTCGATAGGCATTTCAGATATAGGTGTCGATAGGCATTTCAGATATAGGTGTCGATAGGCATTTCAGATATAGGTGTCGATAGGCATTTCAGATATAGGTGTCGATAGGCATTTCAGATATAGGTGTCGATAGGCATTTCAGATATAGGTGTCGATAGGCATTTCAGATATAGGTGCCGATAGGCATTTCAGATATAGTTGCCGATTGGCATTTTAAAAATAGGTGCCGATAGGCATTTCAGATATAGAAGCCGATAGGCATTTCAAATATGGTGCCGATAGGCATTCCAGATATGGTTGCCGATAGGCATTTCAAATATAGGTGCTGATAGGCATTTCAGATGTAGTTTCCGATAGGCATTTCAGAAATAGGTGTCGATAGGCATTTCAGATATAGGTGTCGATAGGCATTTCAGATATAGGTGTCGATAGGCATTTCAGATATAGGTGTCGATAGGCATTTCAGATATAGGTGTCGATAGGCATTTCAGATATAGTTGCCGATAGGCATTTCAGATATAGGTGTCGATAGGCATTTCAGATATAGGTGTCGATAGGCATTTCAGATATAGGTGCCGATAGGCATTTCAGATATAGTTGCCGATTGGCATTTTAAAAATAGGTGCCGATAGGCATTTCAGATATAGAAGCCGATAGGCATTTCAAATATAGGTGCCGATAGGCATTCCAGATATGGTTGCTGATAGGCATTTCAAATATAGGTGCTGATAGGCATTTCAGATGTAGTTTCCGATAGGCATTTCAAAAATAGGTGTCGATAGGCATTTCATATATAGGTGTCGATAGGCATTTCAGATATAGGTGTCGATAGGCATTTCAGATATAGGTGTCGATAGGCATTTCAGATATAGGTGTCGATAGGCATTTCAGATAAAGGTGTCGATAGGCATTTCAGATATAGGTGTCGATAGGCATTTCAGATATAGGTGTCGATAGGCATTTCAGATATAGGTGCCGATAGGCATTTAAGATATAGTTGCCGATTGGCATTTTAAAAATAGGTGCCGATAGGCATTTCAGATATAGAAGCCGATAGGCATTTTAAATATAGGTGCCGATAGGCATTCCAGATATGGTTGCCGATAGGCATTTCAAATATAGGTGCTGATAGGCATTTCAGATGTAGTTTCCGATAGGCATTTCAAAAATAGGTGTCGATAGGCATTTCAGATATAGGTGTCGATAGGCATTTCAGATATAGGTGTCGATAGGCATTTCAGATATAGGTGTCGATAGGCATTTCAGATATAGGTGTCGATAGGCATTTCAGATATAGGTGTCGATAGGCATTTCAGATATAGGTGTCAATAGGCATTTCAGATATAGGTGCCGATAGGCATTTCAGATATAGTTGCCGATTGGCATTTTAAAAATAGGTGCCGATAGGCATTTCAGATATAGAAGCCGATAGGCATTTCAAATATAGGTGCCGATAGGCATTCCAGATATGGTTGCCGTTAGGCATTTCAAATATAGGTGCTGATAGGCATTTCAGATGTAGTTTCCGATAGGCATTTCAAAAATAGGTGTCGATAGGCATTTCAGATATAGGTGTCGATAGGCATTTCAGATATAGGTGTCGATAGGCATTTTAGATATAGGTGTCGATAGGCATTTCAGATATAGGTGTCGATAGGCATTTCAGATATAGGTGTCGATAGGCATTTCAGATATAGGTGTCGATAGGCATTTCAGATATAGGTGCCGATAGGCATTTCAGATATAGTTGCCGATTGGCATTTTAAAAATAGGTGCCGATAGGCATTTCAGATATAGAAGCCGATAGGCATTTCAAATATAGGTGCCAATAGGCATTCCAGATATGGTTGCCGATAGGCATATCAAATATAGGTGCTGATAGGCATTTCAGATGTAGTTTCCGATAGGCATTTCAAAAATAGGTGTCGATAGGCATTTCAGATATAGGTGTCGATTGGCATTTCAGATATAGGTGTCGATAGGCATTTCAGATATAGGTGTCGATAGGCATTTCAGATATAGGTGTCGATAGGCATTTCAGATATAGGTGTCGATAGGCATTTCAGATATAGGTGTCGATAGGCATTTCAGATATAGGTGCCGATAAGCATTTCAGATATAGTTGCCGATTGGCATTTTAAAAATATGTGCCGATAGGCATTTCAGATATAGAAGCCGATAGGCATTTCAAATATAGGAGCCGATAGGCATTCCAGATATGGTTGCCGATAGGCATTTCAAATATAGGTGCTGATAGGCATTTCAGATGTAGTTTCCGATAGGCATTTCAAAAATAGGTGTCGATAGGCATTTCAGATATAGGTGTCGATAGGCATTTCAGATATAGGTGTCGATAGGCATTTCAGATATAGGTGTCGATAGGCATTTCAGATATAGGTGTCGATAGGCATTTCAGATATAGGTGTCGATAGGCATTTCAGATATAGTTGTCGATAGGCATTTCAGATATAAGTGTCGATAGGCATTTCAGATATAGGTGTCGATAGGCATTTCAGATATAGGTGCCGATAGGCATTTCAGATATAGTTGCCGATTGGCATTTTAAAAATAGGTGCCGATAGGCATTTCAGATATAGAAGCTGATAGGCATTTCAAATATAGGTGCCGATAGGCATTCCAGATACGGTTGCCGATAGGCATTTCAAATATAGGTGCTGATAGGCATTTCAGATGTATTTTCCGATAGGCATTTCAAAAATAGGTGTCGATAGGCATTTCAGATATAGGTGTCGATAGGCATTTCAGATATAGGTGTCGATAGGCATTTCAGATATAGGTGTCGATAGGCATTTCAGATATAGGTGTCGATAGGCATTTCAGATATAGGTGTCGATAGGCATTTCAGATATAGGTGTCGATAGGCATTTCAGATATAGGTGTCGATAGGCATTTCAGATATAGGTGTCGATAGGCATTTCAGATATAGGTGTCGATAGGCATTTCAGATATAGGTGTCGATAGGCATTTCAGATATAGGTGTCGATAGGCATTTCAGATATAGGTGTCGATAGGCATTTCAGATATAGGTGTCGATAGGCATTTCAGATATAGGTGTCGATAGGCATTTCAGATATAGGTGCCGATAGGCATTTCAGATATAGTTGCCGATTGGCATTTTAAAAATAGGTGCCGATAGGCATTTCAGATATAAAAGCCGATAGGCATTTCAAATATAGGTGCCGATAGGCATTCCAGATATGGTTGCCGATAGGCATTTCAAATATAGGTGCTGATAGGCATTTCAGATGTAGTTTCCGATAGGCATTTCAAAAATAGTTGTCGATAGGCATTTCAGATATAGGTGTCGATAGGCATTTCAGATATAGGTGTCGATAGGCATTTCAGATATAGGTGTCGATAGGCATTTCAGATATAGGTGTCGATAGGCATTTGAGATATAGGTGTCGATAGGCATTTCAGATATAGGTGTCGATAGGCATTTCAGATATAGGTGTCGATAGGCATTTCAGATATAGGTGTCGATAGGCATTTCAGATATAGGTGTCGATAGGCATTTCAGATATAGGTGTCGATAGGCATTTCAGATATAGGTGTCGATAGACATTTCAGTTATAGATGCCGATAGGCATTTCAGATATAGTTGCCGATTGGCATTTTAAAAATAGGTGCCGATAGGCATTTCAGATATAGAAGCCGATAGGCATTTCAAATATAGGTGCCGATAGGCATTCCAGATATGGTTGCCGATAGGCATTTCAAATATAGGTGCTGATAGGCATTTCAGATGTAGTTTCCGTTAGGCATTTCAAAAATAAGTGTCGATAGGCATTTCAGATATAGGTGTCGATAGGCATTTCAGATATAGGTGTCGATAGGCATTTCAGATATAGGTGTCGATAGGCATTTCAGATATAGGTGTCGATAGGCATTTCAGATATAGGTGTCGATAGGCATTTCAGATATAGGTGTCGATAGGCATTTCAGATATAGGTGTCGATAGGCATTTCAGATATAGGTGCCGTTAGGCATTTCAGATATAGTTGCCGATTGGCATTTTAAAAATAGGTGCCGATAGGCATTTCAGATATAGAAGCCGATAGGCATTTCAAATATAGGTGCCGATAGGCATTCCTGATATGGTTGCCGATAGGCATTTCAAATATAGGTGCTGATAGGCATTTTAGATGTAGTTTCCGATAGGCATTTCAAAAATAGGTGTCGATAGGCATTTCAGATATAGGTGTCGTTAGGCATTTCAGATATAGGTGTCGATAGGCATTTCAGATATAGGTGTCGATAGGCATTTCAGATATAGGTGTCGATAGGCATTTCAGATATAGGTGTCGATAGGCATTTCAGATATAGGTGTCGATAGGCATTTCAGATATAGGTGTCGATAGGCATTTCAGATATAGGTGCCGATAGGCATTTCAGATATAGTTGGCGATTGGCATTTTAAAAATAGGTGCCGATAGGCATTTCAGATACAGAAGCCGATAGGCATTTCAAATATAGGTGCCGATAGGCATTCCAGATATGGTTGCCGATAGGCATTTCAAATATAGGTGCTGATAGGCATTTCAGATGTAGTTTCCGATAGGCATTTCAAAAATAGGTGTCGATAGGCATTTCAGATATAGGTGTCGATAGGCATTTCAGATATAGGTGTCGATAGGCATTTCAGATATAGGTGTCGATAGGCATTTCAGATATAGGTGTCGATAGGCATTTCAGATATACGTGTGGTTAGGCATTTCAGATATAGGTGTCGATAGGCATTTCAGATATAGGTGTAGATAGGCATTTCAGATATAGGTGTCGATAGGCATTTCAGATATAGGTGCCGATAGGCATTTCAGATATAGTTGCCGATTGGCACTTTAAAAATAGGTGCCGATAGGCATTTCAGATATAGAAGCCGATAGGCATTTCAAATATAGGTGCCGATAGGCATTCCAGATATGGTTGCCGATAGGCATTTCAAATATAGGTGCTCATAGGCATTTCAGATGTAGTTTCCGATAGGCATTTCAAAAATAGGTGTCGATAGGCATTTCAGATATAGGTGTCGATAGGCATTTCAGATATAGGTGTCGATAGGCATTTCAGATATAGGTGTCGATAGGCATTTCAGATATAGGTGTCGATAGGCATTTCAGATATAGGTGTCGATAGGCATTTCAGATATAGGTGTCGATAGGCATTTCAGATATAGGTGCCGTTAGGCATTTCAGATATAGTTGCCGATTGGCATTCTAAAAATGGGTGCCGATAGGCATTTCAGATATAGAAGCCGATAGGCATTTCAAATATAGGTGCCGATAGGCATTCCAGATATGGTTGCCGATAGGCATTTCAAATATAGGTGCTGATAGGCATTTCAGATGTAGTTTCCGATAGGCATTTCAAAAATAGGTGTCGATAGGCATTTCAGATATAGGTGTCGATAGGCATTTCAGATATAGGTGTCGATAGGCATTTCAGATATAGGTGTCGATAGGCATTTCAGATATAGGTGTCGATAGGCATTTCAGATATAGGTGTCGATAGACATTTCAGATATAGGTGTCGATAGGCATTTCAGATATAGGTGTCAATAGGCATTTCAGATATAGGTGCCGATAGGCATTTCAGATATAGTTGCCGATTGGCATTTTAAAAATAGGTGCCGATAGGCATTTCAGATATAGAAGCCGATAGGCATTTCAAATATATGTGCCGATAGGCATTCCAGATATGGTTGCCGATAGGCATTTCAAATATAGGTGCTGATAGGCATTTCAGATGTAGTTTCCGATAGGCATTTCAAAAATAGGTGTCGATAGGCATTTCAGATATAGGTGTCGATAAGCATTTCAGATATAGGTGTCGATAGGCATTTCAGATATAGGTGTCGATAGGCATTTCAGATATAGGTGTCGATAGGCATTTCAGATATAGGTGTCGATAGGCATTTCAGATATAGGTGTCGATAGGCATTTCAGATATAGGTGTCGATAGGCATTACAGATATATGTGTCGATAGGCATTTCAGATATAGGTGCCGATAGGCATTTCAGATATAGTTGCCGATTGGCATTTTAAAAATAGGTGCCGATAGGCACTTCAGATATAGAAGCCGATAGGCATTTCAAATATAGGTGCCGATAGGCATTCCAGATATGGTTGCCGATAGGCATTTCAAATATAGGTGCTGATAGGCATTTCAGATGTAGTATCCGATAGGCATTTCAAAAATAGGTGTCGATAGGCATTTCAGATATAGGTGTCGATAGGCATTTCAGATATAGGTGTCGATAGGCATTTCAGATATAGGTGTCGATAGGCATTTCAGATATAGGTGTCGATAGGCATTTCAGATATAGGTGTCGATAGGCATTTCAGATATAGGTGACGATAGGCATTTCAGATATAGGTGTCGATAGGCTTTTCAGATATAGGTGCCGATAGGCATTTCAGATACAGTTGCCGATTGGCATTTTAAAAATAGGTGCCGATAGGCATTTCAGATATAGAAGCCAATAGGCATTTCAAATATAGGTGCCGATAGGCATTCCAGATATGGTTGCCGATAGGCATTTCAAATATAGGTGCTGATAGGCATTTCAGATATAGTTTCCGATAGGCATTTCAAAAATAGGTGTCGATAGGCATTTCAGATATAGGTGTCGATAGGCATTTCAGATATAGGTGTCGATAGGCATTTCAGATATAGGTGTCGATAGGCATTTCAGATATAGGTGTCGATAGGCATTTCAGATATAAGTGTCGATAGGCATTTCAGATATAGGTGTCGATAGGCATTTCAGATATAGGTGTCGATAGGCATTTCAGATATAGGTGCCGATAGGCATTTCAGATATAGTTGCCGATTGGCATTTTAAAAATAGGTGCCGATAGGCATTTCAGATATAGAAGCCGATAGGCATTTGAAATATAGGTGCCGATAGGCATTCCAGATATGGTTGCCGATAGGCATTTTAAATATAGGTGCTGATAGGCATTTCAGATGTAGTTTCCGATAGGCATTTCAAAAATAGGTGTCGATAGGCATTTCAGATATAGGTGTCGATAGGCATTTCAGTTATAGGTGGCGATAGGCATTTCAGATATAGGTGTCGATAGGCATTTCAGATATAGGTGTCGTTAGGCATTTCAGATAAAGGTGTCGATAGGCATTTCAGATATAGGTGTCGATAGGCATTTCAGATATAGGTGCCGATAGGCATTTCAGATATAGTTGCCGATTGGCATTTTAAAAATAGGTGCCGATAGGCATTTCAGATATAGAAGCCGATAGGCATTTCAAATATAGGTGCCGATAGGCATTCCAGACATGGTTGCCGATAGGCATTTCAAATATCGGTGCTGATAGGCATTTCAGATGTAGTTTCTGATAGGCATTTCAAAAATAGGTGTCGATAGGCATTTCAGATATAGGTGTCGATAGGCATTTCAGATATAGGTGTCGATAGGCATTTCAGATATATGTGTCGATAGGCATTTCAGATATAGGTGTCGATAGGCATTTCAGATATAGGTGCCGATAGGCATTTCAGATATAGGTGTCGATAGGCATTTCAGATATAGGTGTCGATAGGCATTTCAGATATAGGTGTCGATAGGCATTTCAGATATAGGTGCCGATAGGCATTTCAGATATAGTTGCCGATTGGCATTTTAAAAATAGGTGCCGATAGGCATTTCAGATATAGAAGCCGATAGGCATTTCAAATATAGGTGCCGATAGGCATTCCAGATATGGTTGCCGATAGGCATTTCAAATATAGGTGCTGATAGGCATTTCAGATGTAGTTTCCGATAGGCATTTCAAAAATAGGTGTCGATAGGCATTTCAGATATAGGTGTCGATAGGCATTTCAGATATAGGTGTCGATAGGCATTTCAGATATAGGTGTCGATAGGCATTTCAGATATAGGTGTCGATAGGCATTTCAGATATAGGTGTCGATAGGCATTTCAGATATAGGTGTCGATAGGCATTTCAGATATAGGTATTGATAGGCATTTCAGATATAGGTGCCGATAGGCATTTCAGATATTGTTGCCGATTGGCATTTTAAAAATAGGTGCCGATAGGCATTTCAGATATAGAAGCCGATAGGCATTTCAAATATAGGTGCCGATAGGCATTCCAGATATGGTTGCCGATAGGCATTTCAAATATAGGTGCTGATAGGCATTTCAGATGTAGTTTCCGATAGGCATTTCAAAAATAGGTGTCGATAGGCATTTCAGATATAGGTGTCGATAGGCATTTCAGATATAGGTGTCGATAGGCATTTCAGATATAGGTGTCGATAGGCATTTCAGATATAGGTGTCGATAGGCATTTCAGATATAGGTGTCGATAGGCATTTCAGATATAGGTGTCGATAGGCATTTCAGATATAGGTGTCGATAGGCATTTCAGATATAGGTGTCGATAGGCATTTCAGATATAGGTGTCGATAGGCATTTCAGATATAGGTGTCGATAGGCATTTCAGATATAGGTGCCGATAGGCATTTCAGATATAGTTGCCGATTGGCATTTTAAAAATAGGTTCCGATAGGCATTTCAGATATAGAAGCCGATAGGCATTTCAAATATAGGTGCCGATAGGCATTCCAGATATGGTTGCCGATAGGCATTTCAAATATAGGTGCTGATAGGCATTTCAGATGTAGTTTCCGATAGGCATTTCAAAAATAGGTGTCGATAGGCATTTCAGATATAGGTGTCGATAGGCATTTCAGATATAGGTGTCGATAGGCATTTCAGATATAGGCGTCGATAGGCATTTCAGATATAGGTGTCGATAGGCATTTCAGATATAGGTGTCGATAGGCATTTCAGATATAGGTGTCGATAGGCATTTCAGATATAGGTGTCGATAGGCATTTCAGATATAGGTGCCGATAGGCATTCCAGATATAGTTGCCGATTGGCATTTTAAAAATAAATGCCGATAGGCATTTTAGATATAGAAGCCGATAGGCATTTCAAATATAGGTGCCGATAGGCATTCCAGATATGGTTGCCGATAGGCATTTCAAATATAGGTGCTGATAGGCATTTCAGATGTAGTTTCCGATAGGCATTTCAAAAATAGGTGTCGATAGGCATTTTAGATATAGGTGTCGATAGGCATTTCAGATATAGGTGTCGATAGGCATTTCAGATATAGGTGTCGATAGGCATTTCAGATATTGGTGTCGATAGGCATTTCAGATATAGGTCTCGATAGGCATTTCAGATATAGGTGCCGATAGGCATTTCAGATATAGTTGCCGATTGGCATTTTAAAAATAGGTGCCGATAGGCATTTCAGATATAGAAGCCGATAGGCATTTCAAATATAGGTGCCGATAGGCATTCCAGATATGGTTGCCGATAGGCATTTCAAATATAAGTGCTGATAGGCATTTCAGATGTAGTTTCCGATAGGCATTTCAAAAATAGGTGTCGATAGGCATTTCAGATATAGGTGTCGATAGGCATTTCAGATATAGGTGTCGATATGCATTTCAGATATAGGTGTCGATAGGCATTTCAGATATAGGTGTCGATAGGCATTTCAGATATAGGTGTCGATAGGCATTTCAGATATAGGTGCCGATAGGCATTTCAGATATAGGTGTCGATAGGCATTTCAGATATAGGTGCCGATAGGCATTTCAGATATAGTTGCCGATTGGCATTTTAAAAATTGGTGCCGATAGGCATTTCAGATATAGAAGCCGATAGGCATTTCAAATATAGGTGCCGATAGGCATTCCAGATATGGTTGCCGATAGGCATTTCAAATATAGGTGCTGATAGGCATTTCAGATGTAGTTTCCGATAGGCATTTCAAAAATAGGTGTCGATAGGCATTTCAGATATAGGTGTCGATAGGCATTTCAGATATAGGTGTCGATAGGCATTTCAGATATAGGTGTCGAAAGGCATTTCAGATATAGGTGCCGATAGGCATTTCAGATATAGTTGCCGATTGGCATTTTAAAAATAGGTGCCGATAGGCATTTCAGATATAGAAGCCGATAGGCATTTCAAATATAGGTGCCGATAGGCATTCCAGATATGGTTGCCGATAGGCATTTCAAATATAGGTGCTGATAGGCATTTCAGATGTAGTTTCCGATAGGCATTTCAAAAATAGGTGTCGATAGGCATTTCAGATATAGGTGTCGATAGGCATTTCAGATATAGGTGTCGATAGGCATTTCAGATATAGGTGTCGATAGGCATTTCAGATATAGGTGTCGATAGGCATTTCAGTTATAGGTGTCGATAGGCATTTCAGATATAGGTGTCGATAGGCATTTCAGATATAGGTGTCGATAGGCATTTCAGATATAGGTGTCGATAGGCATTTCAGATATAGGTGTCGATAGGCATTTCAGATATAGGTGTCGATAGGCATTTCAGATATAGGTGTCGATAGGCATTTCAGATATAGGTGTCGATAGGCATTTCAGATATAGGTGTCGATAGGCATTTCAGATATAGGTGCCGATAGGCATTTCAGTTATAGTTGCCGATTGGCATTTTAAAAATAGGTGCCGATAGGCATTTCAAATATAGGTGACGATAGGCATTCCAGATATGGTTGCCGATAGGCATTTCAAATATAGGTGCTGATAGGCATTTCAGATGTAGTTTCCGATAGGCATTTCAAAAATAGGTGTCGATAGGCATTTCAGATATAGGTGTCGATAGGCATTTCAGATAAAGGTGTCGATAGGCATTTCAGATATAGGTGTCGATAGGCATTTCAGATATAGGTGTCGATAGGCATTTCAGATATAGGTGTCGATAGGCATTTCAGATATAGGTGTCGATAGGCATTTCAGATATAGGTGTCGATAGGCATTTCAGATATAGGTGCCGATAGGCATTTCAGATATAGTTGCCGATTGGCATTTTAAAAATAGGTGCCGATAGGCATTTCAGATATAGAAGCCGATAGGCATTTCAAATATAGGTGCCGATAGGCATTTCAGATATGGTTGCCGATAGGCATTTCAGATATAGTTTCCGATAGGCATTTCAAAAATAGGTGTCGATAGGCATTTCAGATATAGGTGTCGATAGGCATTTCAGATATAGGTGTCGATAGGCATTTCAGATATAGTTGCCGATTGGCATTTTAAAAATAGGTGCCGATAGGCATTTCAGATATAGAAGCCGATAGGCATTTCAAATATAGGTGCCGATAGGCATTCCAGATATGGTTGCCGATAGGCATTTCAAATATAGGTGCTGATGGGCATTTCAGATGTAGTTTCCGATAGGCATTTCAAAAATAGGTGTCGATAGGCATTTCAGATATAGGTGTCGATAGGCATTTCAGATATAGGTGTCGATAGGCATTTCAGATATAGGTGTCGATAGGCATTTCAGATATAGGTGTCGATAGGCATTTCAGATATAGGTGCCGATAGGCATTTCAGATATAGTTGCCGATTGGCATTATAAAAATAGGTGCCGATAGGCATTTCAGATATAGAAGCCGATAGGCATTTCAAATATAGGTGCCGATAGGCATTCCAGATATGGTTGCCGATAGGCATTTCAAATATAGGTGCTGATAGGCATTTCAGACGTAGTTTCCGATAGGCATTTCAAAAATAGGTGTCGATAGGCATTTCAGATATAGGTGTCGATAGGCATTTCAGATATAGGTGTCGATAGGCATTTCAGATATAGGTGTCGATAGGCATTTCAGATATAGGTGTCGATAGGCATTTCAGATATAGGTGTCGATAGGCATTTCAGATATAGGTGCCGATAGGCATTTCAGATATAGTTGCCGATTGGCATTTTAAAAATAGGTGCCGATAGGCATTTCAGATATAGAAGCCGATAGGCATTTCAAATATAGGTGCCGATAGGCATTCCAGATATGGTTGCCGATAGGCATTTCAAATATAGGTGCTGATAGGCATTTCAGATGTAGTTTCCGATAGGCATTTAAAAAATAGGTGTCGATAGGCATTTCAGATATAGGTGTCGACAGGCATTTCAGATATAGGTGTCGATAGGCATTTCAGATATAGGTGTCGATAGGCATTTCAGATATAGGTGTCGATAGGCATTTCAGATATAGGTGTCGATAGGCATTTCAGATATAGGTGTCGATAGGCATTTCAGATATAGGTGTCGATAGACATTTCAGTTATAGATGCCGATAGGCATTTCAGATATAGTTGCCGATTGGCATTTTAAAAATAGGTGCCGATAGGCATTTCAGATATAGAAGCCGATAGGCATTTCAAATATAGGTGCCGATAGGCATTCCAGATATGGTTGCCGATAGGCATTTCAAATATAGGTGCTGATAGGCATTTCAGATGTAGTTTCCGTTAGGCATTTCAAAAATAAGTGTCGATAGGCATTTCAGATATTGGTGTCGATAGGCATTTCAGATATAGGTGTCGATAGGCATTTCAGATATAGGTGTCGATAGGCATTTCAGATATAGGTGTCGATAGGCATTTCAGATATAGGTGTCGATAGGCATTTCAGATATAGGTGTCGATAGGCATTTCAGATATAGGTGTCGATAGGCATTTCAGATATAGGTGCCGTTAGGCATTTCAGATATAGTTGCCGATTGGCATTTTAAAAATAGGTGCCGATAGGCATTTCAGATATAGAAGCCGATAGGCATTTCAAATATAGGTGCCGATAGGCATTTCAAATATAGGTGCCGATAGGCATTCCTGATATGGTTGCCGATAGGCATTTCAAATATAGGTGCTGATAGGCATTTTACATGTAGTTTCCGATAGGCATTTCAAAAATAGGTGTCGATAGGCATTTCAGATATAGGTGTCGTTAGGCATTTCAGATATAGGTGTCGATAGGCATTTCAGATATAGGTGTCGATAGGCATTTCAGATATAGGTGTCGATAGGCATTTCAGATATAGGTGTCGATAGGCATTTCAGATATAGGTGTCGATAGGCATTTCAGATATAGGTGTCGATAGGCATTTCAGATATAGGTGCCGATAGGCATTTCAGATATAGTTGCCGATTGGCATTTTAAAAATAGGTGCCGATAGGCATTTCAGATACAGAAGCCGATAGGCATTTCAAATATAGGTGCCGATAGGCATTCCAGATATGGTTGCCGATAGGCATTTCAAATATAGGTGCTGATAGGCATTTCAGATGTAGTTTCCGATAGGCATTTCAAAAATAGGTGTCGATAGGCATTTCAGATATAGGTGTCGATAGGCATTTCAGATATAGGTGTCGATAGGCATTTCAGATATAGGTGTCGATAGGCATTTCAGATATAGGTGTCGATAGGCATTTCAGATATAGGTGTGGTTAGGCATTTCAGATATAGGTGTCGATAGGCATTTCAGATATAGGTGTAGATAGGCATTTCAGATATAGGTGTCGATAGGCATTTCAGATATAGGTGCCGATAGGCATTTCAGATATAGTTGCCGATTGGCACTTTAAAAATAGGTGCCGATAGGCATTTCAGATATAGAAGCCGATAGGCATTTCAAATATAGGTGCCGATAGGCATTCCAGATATGGTTGCCGATAGGCATTTCAAATATAGGTGCTCATAGGCATTTCAGATGTAGTTTCCGATAGGCATTTCAAAAATAGGTGCCGATAGGCATTTCAGATATAGAAGCCGATAGGCATTTCAAATATAGGTGCCGATAGGCATTCCAGATATGGTTGCCGATAGGCATTTCAAATATAGGTGCTGATAGGCATTTCAGATGTAGTTTCCGATAGGCATTTCAAAAATAGGTGTCGATAGGCATTTCAGATATAGGTGTCGATAGGCATTTCAGATATAGGTGTCGATAGGCATTTCAGATATAGGTGTCGATAGGCATTTCAGATATAGGTATCGATAGGCATTTCAGATATAGGTGTCGATAGGCATTTCAGATATAGGTGTCGATAGGCATTTCAGATATAGGTGTCGATAGGCATTTCAGATATAGTTGCCGATTGGCATTTTAAAAATAGGTGCCGATTGGCATTTAAAAATAGGTGCCGATAGGCATTTCAGATATAGAAGCCGATAGGCATTTCAAATATAGGTGCCGATAGGCATTCTTGATATGGTTGCCGATAGGCATTTCAAATATAGGTGCTGATAGGCATTTCAGATGTAGTTTCCGATAGGCATTTCAAAAATAGGTGTCGATAGGCATTTCAGATATAGGTGTCGATAGGCATTTCAGATATAGGTGTCGATAGGCATTTCAGTTATATCTGTCGATAGGCATTTCAGATATAGGTGTCGATAGGCATTTCAGATAAAGGTGTCGATAGGCATTTCAGATATAGGTGTCGATAGGCATTTCATATATAGGTGTCGATAGGCATTTCAGATATAGGTGCCGATAGGCATTTCAGATATAGTTGCCGATTGGCATTTTAAAAATAGGTGCCGATATGCATTTCAGATATAGAAGCCGACAGGCATTTGAAATATAGGTGCCGATAGGCATTCCAGATATGGTTGCCGATAGGCATTTTAAATATAGGTGCTGATAGGCATTTCAGATGTAGTTTCCGATAGGCATTTCAAAAATAGGTGTCGATAGGCATTTCAGATATAGGTGTCGATAGGCATTTCAGTTATAGGTGGCGATAGGCATTTCAGATATAGGTGTCGATAGGCATTTCAGATATAGGTGTCGTTAGGCATTTCAGATAAAGGTGTCGATAGGCATTTCAGATATAGGTGTCGATAGGCATTTCAGATATAGGTGCCGATAGGCATTTCAGATATAGTTGCCGATTGGCATTTTAAAAATAGGTGCCGATAGGCATTTCAGATATAGAAGCCGATAGGCATTTCAAATATAGGTGCCGATAGGCATTCCAGACATGGTTGCCGATAGGCATTTCAAATATCGGTGCTGATAGGCATTTCAGATGTAGTTTCCGATAGGCATTTCAAAAATAGGTGTCGATAGGCATTTCAGATATAGGTGTCGATAGGCATTTCAGATATAGGTGTCGATAGGCATTTCAGATATAGGTGTCGATAGGCATTTCAGATATAGGTGTCGATAGGCATTTCAGATATAGGTGCCGATAGGCATTTCAGATATAGGTGTCGATAGGCATTTCAGATATAGGTGTCGATAGGCATTTCAGATATAGGTGTCGATAGGCATTTCAGATATAGGTGCCGATAGGCATTTCAGATATAGTTGCCGATTGGCATTTTAAAAATAGGTGCCGATAGGCATTTCAGATATAGAAGCCGATAGGCATTTCAAATATAGGTGCCGATAGGCATTCCAGATATGGTTGCCGATAGGCATTTCAAATATAGGTGCTGATAGGCATTTCAGATGTAGTTTCCGATAGGCATTTCAAAAATAGGTGTCGATAGGCATTTCAGATATAGGTGTCGATAGGCATTTCAGATATTGGTGTCGATAGGCATTTCAGATATAAGTGTCGATAGGCATTTCAGATATAGGTGTCGATAGGCATTTCAGATATAGGTGTCGATAGGCATTTCAGATATAGGTGTCGATAGGAATTTCAGATATAGGTATCGATAGGCATTTCAGATATAGGTGCCGATAGGCATTTCAGATATAGGTGCCGATAGGCATTTCAGATATTGTTGCCGATTGGCATTTTAAAAATAGGTGCCGATAGGCATTTCAGATATAGAAGCCGATAGGCATTTCAAATATAGGTGCCGATAGGCATTCCAGATATGGTTGCCGATAGGCATTTCAAATATAGGTGCTGATAGGCATTTCAGATGTAGTTTCCGATAGGCATTTCAAAAATAGGTGTCGATAGGCATTTCAGATATAGGTGTCGATAGGCATTTCAGATATAGGTGTCGATAGGCATTTCAGATATAGGTGTCGATAGGCATTTCAGATATAGGTGTCGATAGGCATTTCAAATATAGGTGTCGATAGGCATTTCAGATATAGGTGTCGATAGGCATTTCAGATATAGGTGTCGATAGGCATTTCAGATATAGGTGTCGATAGGCATTTCAGATATAGGTGCCGATAGGCATTTCAGATATAGTTGCCGATTGGCATTTTAAAAATAGGTTCCGATAGGCATTTCAGATATAGAAGCCGATAGGCATTTCAAATATAGGTGCCGATAGGCATTCCAGATATGGTTGCCGATAGGCATTTCAAATATAGGTGCTGATAGGCATTTCAGATGTAGTTTCCGATAGGCATTTCAAAAATAGGTGTCGATAGGCATTTCAGATATAGGTGTCGATAGGCATTTCAGATATAGGTGTCGATAGGCATTTCAGATATAGGCGTCGATAGGCATTTCAGATATAGGTGTCGATAGGCATTTCAGATATAGGTGTCGATAGGCATTTCAGATATAGGTGTCGATAGGCATTTCAGATATAGGTGTCGATAGGCATTTCAGATATAGGTGCCGATAGGCATTCAAGATATAGTTGCCGATTGGCATTTTAAAAATAAATGCCGATAGGCATTTTAGATATAGAAGCCGATAGGCATTTCAAATATAGGTGCCGATAGGCATTCCAGATATGGTTGCCGATAGGCATTTCAAATATAGGTGCTGATAGGCATTTCAGATGTAGTTTCCGATAGGCATTTCAAAAATAGGTGTCGATAGGCATTTTAGATATAGGTGTCGATAGGCATTTAAGATATAGGTGTCGATAGGCATTTCAGGTATAGGTGTCGATAGGCATTTCAGATATTGGTGTCGATAGGCATTTCAGATATAGGTCTCGATAGGCATTTCAGATATAGGTGCCGATAGGCATTTCAGATATAGTTGCCGATTGGCATTTTAAAAATAGGTGCCGATAGGCATTTCAGATATAGAAGCCGATAGGCATTTCAAATATAGGTGCCGATAGGCATTCCAGATATGGTTGCCGATAGGCATTTCAAATATAAGTGCTGATAGGCATTTCAGATGTAGTTTCCGATAGGCATTTCAAAAATAGGTGTCGATAGGCATTTCAGATATAGGTGTCGATAGGCATTTCAGATATAGGTGTCGATAGGCATTTCAGATATAGGTGTCGATAGGCATTTCAGATATAGGTGTCGATAGGCATTTCAGATATAGGTGTCGATAGGCATTTCAGATATAGGTGCCGATAGGCATTTCAGATATAGTTGCCGATTGGCATTATAAAAATAGGTGCCGATAGGCATTTCAGATATAGAAGCCGATAGGCATTTCAAATATAGGTGCCGATAGGCATTCCAGATATGGTTGCCGATAGGCATTTCAAATATAGGTGCTGATAGGCATTTCAGATGTAGTTTCCGATAGGCATTTCAAAAATAGGTGTCGATAGGCATTTCAGATATAGGTGTCGATAGGCATTTCAGATATAGGTGTCGATAGGCATTTCAGATATAGGTGTCGATAGGCATTTCAGATATAGGTGTCGATAGGCATTTCAGATATAGGTGTCGATAGGCATTTCAGATATAGGTGCCGATAGGCATTTCAGATATAGTTGCCGATTGGCATTTTAAAAATAGGTGCCGATAGGCATTTCAGATATAGAAGCCGATAGGCATTTCAAATATAGGTGCCGATAGGCATTCCAGATATGGTTGCCGATAGGCATTTCAAATATAGGTGCTGATAGGCATTTCAGATGTAGTTTCCGATAGGCATTTAAAAAATAGGTGTCGATAGGCATTTCAGATATAGGTGTCGACAGGCATTTCAGATATAGGTGTCGATAGGCATTTCAGATATAGGTGTCGATAGGCATTTCAGATATAGGTGTCGATAGGCATTTCAGATATAGGTGTCGATAGGCATTTCAGATATAGGTGTCGATAGGCATTTCAGATATAGGTGTCGATAGACATTTCAGTTATAGATGCCGATAGGCATTTCAGATATAGTTGCCGATTGGCATTTTAAAAATAGGTGCCGATAGGCATTTCAGATATAGAAGCCGATAGGCATTTCAAATATAGGTGCCGATAGGCATTCCAGATATGGTTGCCGATAGGCATTTCAAATATAGGTGCTGATAGGCATTTCAGATGTAGTTTCCGATAGGCATTTCAAAAATAGGTGTCGATAGGCATTTCAGATATAGGTGTCGATAGGCATTTCAGATATAGGTGTCTAAAGGCATTTCAGATATAGGTGTCGATAGGCATTTCAGATATAGGTGTCGATAGGCATTTCAGATATAGGTGTCGATAGGCATTTCAGATATATATGTTGATAGGCATTTCAGATATAGGTGTCGATAGGCATTTCAGATATAGGTGCCGATAGGCATTTCAGATATAGTTGCCGATTGGCATTTTAAAAATAGGTGCCGATAGGCATTTCAGATATAGAAGCCGATAGGCATTTCAAATATAGGTGCCGATAGGCATTCCAGATATGGTTGCCGATAGGCATTTCAAATATAGGTGCTGATAGGCATTTCAGATGTAGTTTCCGATAGGCATTTCAAAAATAGGTGTCGATAGGCATTTCAGATATAGGTGTCGATAGGCATTTCAGATATAGGTGTCGATAGGCATTTTAGATATAGGTGACGATAGGCATTTCAGATATAGGTGTCGATAGGCATTTCAGATATAGGTGTCGATAGGCATTTCAGATATAGGTGTCGATAGGGATTTCAGATATAGGTGTCGATAGGCATTTCAGATATAGGTGTCGATAGGCATTTCAGATAAAGGTGCCGATAGGCATTTCAGATATAGTTACCGATTGGCATTTTAAAAATAGGTGCCGATAGGCATTTCAGATATAGAAGCCGATAGGCATTTCAAATATAGGTGCCGATAGGCATTCCAGATATGGTTGCCGATAGGCATTTCAAATATAGGTGCTGATAGGCATTTCAGATGTAGTTTCCGATAGGCATTTAAAAAATAGGTGTCGATAGGCATTTCAGATATAGGTGTCGATAGGCATTTCAGATATAGGTGTCGATAGGCATTTCAGATATAGGTGTCGATAGGCATTTCAGATATAGGTGTCGATAGGCATTTCAGATATAGGTGTCGATAGGCATTTCAGATTTAGGTGTCGATAGGCATTTCAGATATAGGTGTCGATAGGCATTTCAGATATAGGTGTCGATAGGCATTTCAGATATAGGTGTCGATAGGCATTTCAGATATAGGTGCCGATAGGCATTTCAGATATAGTTGCCGATTGGCAATTTAAAAATAGGTGCCGATAGGCATTTCAGATATAGAAGCCGATAGGCATTTCAAATATAGGTGCCGATAGGCATTCCAGATATGGTTGCCGATAGGCATTTCAAATATAGGTGCTGATAGGCATTTCAGATGTAGTTTCCGACAGGCATTTCAAAAATAGGTGTCGATAGGCATTTCAGATATAGGTGTCGATAGGCATTTCAGATATAGGTGTGATAGGCATTCAAGATATAGTTGCCGATTGGCATTTTAAAAATAAATGCCGATAGGCATTTTAGATATAGAAGCCGATAGGCATTTCAAATATAGGTGCCGATAGGCATTCCAGATATGGTTGCCGATAGGCATTTCAAATATAGGTGCTGATAGGCATTTCAGATGTAGTTTCCGATAGGCATTTCAAAAATAGGTGTCGATAGGCATTTTAGAGATAGGTGTCGATAGGCATTTCAGATATAGGTGTCGATAGGCATTTCAGATATAGGTGTCGATAGGCATTTCAGATATTGGTGTCGATAGGCATTTCAGATATAGGTCTCGATAGGCATTTCAGATATAGGTGCCGATAGGCATTTCAGATATAGTTGCCGATTGGCATTTTAAAAATAGGTGCCGATAGGCATTTCAGATATAGAAGCCGATAGGCATTTCAAATATAGGTGCCGATAGGCATTCCAGATATGGTTGCCGATAGGCATTTCAAATATAAGTGCTGATAGGCATTTCAGATGTAGTTTCCGATAGGCATTTCAAAAATAGGTGTCGATAGGCATTTCAGATATAGGTGTCGATAGGCATTTCAGATATAGGTGTCGATAGGCATTTCAGATATAGGTGTCGATAGGCATTTCAGATATAGGTGTCGATAGGCATTTCAGATATAGGTGTCGATAGGCATTTCAGATATAGGTGCCGATAGGCATTTCAGATATAGTTGCCGATTGGCATTATAAAAATAGGTGCCGATAGGCATTTCAGATATAGAAGCCGATAGGCATTTCAAATATAGGTGCCGATAGGCATTTCAGATATAGGTGTCGATAGGCATTTCAGATATAGGTGTCGATAGGCATTTCAGATATAGGTGTCGATAGGCATTTCAGATATAGGTGCCGATAGGCATTTCAGATATAGTTGCCGATTGGCATTTTAAAAATAGGTGCCGATAGGCATTTCAGATATAGAAGCCGATAGGCATTTCAAATATAGGTGCCGATAGGCATTCCAGATATGGTTGCCGATAGGCATTTCAAATATAGGTGCTGATAGGCATTTCAGATGTAGTTTCCGATAGGCATTTAAAAAATAGGTGTCGATAGGCATTTCAGATATAGGTGTCGACAGGCATTTCAGATATAGGTGTCGATAGGCATTTCAGATATAGGTGTCGATAGGCATTTCAGATATAGGTGTCGATAGGCATTTCAGATATAGGTGTCGATAGGCATTTCAGATATAGGTGTCGATAGGCATTTCAGATATAGGTGTCGATAGACATTTCAATTATAGATGCCGATAGGCATTTCAGATATAGTTGCCGATTGGCATTTTAAAAATAGGTGCCGATAGGCATTTCAGATATAGAAGCCGATAGGCATTTCAAATATAGGTGCCGATAGGCATTCCAGATATGGTTGCCGATAGGCATTTCAAATATAGGTGCTGATAGGCATTTCAGATGAAGTTTCCGATAGGCATTTCAAAAATAGGTGTCGATAGGCATTTCTGATATAGGTGTCGATAGGCATTTCAGATATAGGTGTCTAAAGGCATTTCAGATATAGGTGTCGATAGGCATTTCAGATATAGGTGTCGATAGGCATTTCAGATATAGGTGTCGATAGGCATTTCAGATATATATGTCGATAGGCATTTCAGATATAGGTGTCGATAGGCATTTCAGATATAGGTGCCGATAGGCATTTCAGATATAGTTGCCGATTGGCATTTTAAAAATAGGTGCCGATAGGCATTTCAGATATAGAAGCCGATAGGCATTTCAAATATAGGTGCCGATAGGCATTCCAGATATGGTTGCCGATAGGCATTTCAAATATAGGTGCTGATAGGCATTTCAGATGTACTTTCCGATAGGCATTTCAAAAATAGGTGTCGATAGGCATTTCAGATAT